>JAHLJT010009419.1:184136876-184426908 GCA_031308135.1 Acheta domesticus | reverse complement strand
AGGTACGCGTGGCTTGGAGATACTGACAATTTTGATTGCTTCTCTTTTTTTACTTACGCATTGTGTTAAATTTCTCGTGTATGTACAAATAAACATTATAGTTTTCTCAAATTTTACACTTGATTAGAACCCTTGTGTTTTAGAGCCCATAAGAAGTTTTTGTGAAGTAAGTACCACTTTTACATTGCCACAATTTCAATTACAAGCGATGATTAGCTGGTAGACAGTATATTAAATATAATATGCATAGCTGTAGATGGACTTCGAATAAATTATTTTAGGTTATTCAAATTCAAGAGGGAATTAAGCAAACTTTATTTTTGCTCTTCTTTTCGTACTCCACACTCTTTCCGAAGACACCATTGCTTACCTAAACGGCCTGTAAAAACGCATAATGGAATTAGTGAATTGTATCCGGCACAAAACGGCGGAGCCAGAATGGCTTTTATAGTGCCCATTCGAATTCTCGCTGAGTCAGTAATAACGAACCGCTCATCCCAGATAAAATACAATAATGTGTTTTCATATCATTTACTTCTCGCCAATATTCAAAGGCATCTGCTATCATTGGATTTGGAAACTGGTTTTAATACCAGAATATTTCTTCACAAGATGAATATACTGATGCTGTATCCTCATTATAGTTCATTGTACTTGACTGGTTACTGAATTCCATGGATTATTTTGTAACTTTTAATCGTAGAAAGAATGAATAAATGATGCAAGGTAGGTTTGCTTTCCGACTCCATACCTAAAGGTAAACAAAATCAACTTTGGACGTACTCTTAATGACCATGCTTAATGCTCAGCAAACGCCTATAGTATGCCTTTATGAGTAAACTTGCCCTGAGCTCATCACAGTAAGTGCTTTTTCCACATACTGCATAACGCACTGTAAAGGAACTACTGGTTCTACAGAATTACACAGACTCCCTCGCAACCGTTAGTTTTCTAATCATTTTAGTCTAAGGTATCTTTCCGCTATTGCTCCCACCTTCTTCCCAGCTAGGTCGAATTCAGTTGCTGTTCGGAAGAGAATTCTAGGTGCCGGCTGCTCTAAGCGGTACTTTTCCGTGATTTCTCCAATCAACCCCAGACAAATGCCGGGGCAGTGCCCTAACAAACGGGCCACGGTCCGCGCGCGATATCTCCTTCCTCGTCCCTTGTTCTATCCTCACTAAGGATGTAAGTAAGGAATGAACATTTCACCACCTCCGGCGATAAAACATGCACTACACTTACAGTAATAATAACTCCATTGCGGGTTCACGGGTTTTGGTCCCGCAATGGAATTGCGTTGAGTTTGAACCCGCAATGGAATTGTCTACAGAAAATGGTCATGAAACACAGCAGAGTAATAATAACCTTAACAATTGAAGCGCACGGATTCATTAATCAGAAGAGTAATCATATACGCAAATTTTCATTGAACAATTTGGAGCCTTTCTTAAGAAATACTGCTTAAACCTTTTTCAAAAAGCTGAAAATTGATGAAAATCGTGAAAACTTCTGAACATTTGAATTTTGAGCTTATTTTCACGGAGAATTTTGAGTTTACGAGAAACTTCATTACTAACCATTTGATGCAATTGGGTTCACAAGAACAATAATGTAAAATAAATGACCGTAATATTGACGGACATTAAGAAAATACAATTGTGTAATTTAAAAAAAAATCAAAACAATAAAACAAACAGGCATTAATGCCATTTTATGAAGCCCATTTAGGATTAACCGTACAGAAAGTTTCAAGAAAAATTGGCGCCGTTTTTGAGAGGATGTCGTTTAAGAGTTTCTGAAATTGAGAATTTGAGCTCATTTTTAATATCAAAATAAAGGTTTTCCAAGAAACTTTATAACCCATTCAAACTCCTGAACTCAGAAGTGAAATAATGTGAAACAATCCACCAGTAATATCATAATTAAAACGTGAAAATTGTTTAGAAAAATCCTTTGTGTAAGTTTTGATAAGAACCAAAGAATACAGCAAAATGGCGTTTTTGGGCACGTTTTTCAGTGCATTTAACACAATGCCGGCACTAAATGTTTAAAGAAAACCATCTGATCGACCTCCCAAGCTACATTCTTTCATGTTTTGTCAAGTTTTCGGTTCCGTAATGGTTAGAATGGAAACATGACTTTAAGAATGTCATAGAAGAGTAAAATCTCACCTATATGTAAATTTTTCGTTTCAAAACTTTAAACAGATTCGATAAAATGCCATTTGAGCGTTTTTATAAAAATTGCCTGTTGAAGCCCAATTTCGCCTCCAAAGTTTTGCGTTTTTGTGAAACATCATAAAAATGAATACATTATACTCACAAATTTAATAATGTATACAATATTCTGGTAATGTAAATATTAACGGCGTGAAAGACATTTAAAAAATTGCATTTGTTGTGTAACTTTTTGAAAAAACAAATAATAAATCAAGGTGAATTATCTCTTGTTTATTGAGTCCATTTAATATTCTAGCAGTCTCAACCTCTCGCATTTGTTCAAACAATGAGGGAAAAAAATGAAGCAGTTTTCGAAAAATTCGCGGAATTCGAATCCCACCTCGGGCATGAATGTTGGTATGTGTTCCTGTTGTCCTTTACGTATTCTTCCTACAGTACCCCATACATTTAAAACAACCACAGTGGTCGCTTTATACCAAGTTGTTAAAAGCGACCTTAAAAATAAAATAAAAAAGCTGTTGAAAAAATCTCTATTGAAAAATAAGAAAAGGAAACAAGTTACAAACAGCTACACACAATATTTTTAAGGAGCACCACATAAGGTCCCTGCACGAAGATAAAGATAATACGAGTCCATTGTAGAGACATTGTTAGATTATGGATCAGAAATGTGGACCACACAGAGGCATCGCTAGAGAAAAAATTAACAGCCCAACCGAACTGGTTATTGGTGACGTTTGTCAGCTCACGTTTCAAGTCAGAATAAAGAATGATGACGGTTAGCAAGACAAACTGGTGCGGCTTTAATGCCACTGGTTTGCGTTGATAAGCTCATGGCATGCCTTAGTGGCGCGGGGCGTACTCCTGCCACCAGTAACAAACTTTGACGTCACTGTTGTAGACAATCAAGTTAAAAATGAACGTCAAGATTAAATCCGTTGTAGTTATTTAAATATTTTTTTTCGACTACATAGCCATCTTCAGTGAAAATCTGTTGCAGCTGGGTACCAGGTAGATAAACGTTACGAAAGGAACTATCCTAAGATTTCATTTTCTACTACTACAACACCACTTCCCATTACTATTAGGCCAGTGGAGGATCCAGTAAGTACTTCTGTAGAGGACCCTCAATCATGCAGTATAGTCTTACAAATGATTACTTAGGACTGACCTCAGGAGCTGCATGCGGGCAATTCGGGTGCAAATGAGAAAATCGATGAAGGGTGGGGATGAGACCCAATCTAGGAGTGGAGACCACCAATCAGAATGCGCAATACGAAAAATAGCGCGTAAATTCAAAGAGCAATTGGCAAGAACATGACGGTCATATACAGTTCAAGTAATATTGTCTTTTGTATTATATTGCAAATGTTTGTCTCGGTATATGACAGGGCGAAATATGAAACTACAACGAATTATACATATTAGATTTCGACACCAAGTATTGTAATTGCTTGCAGGGCTTATAATGTAATTCGCTTTGCTACGATGTAATCACAAATTTAGTGTTGTGTTAACCACAAAATTTGATACTGAATTGTTTTTGTTTGATGAAAGCAATAAACTATTTTTTATTAACTATGTTTCATTGAATAAGACGGTTCTCTCAAAGCAAAAACATATTGTTCTTAAAAAAATCATGATTATTTTCTGTTCTAATTTCTGACAAGAGTGTACAAGAGAGAGTACAAGAGAGTCGTTTACGAGATCGCATAAAAATATAAATCCTCTTTGTATTCTATTTAACCAATATCCATGATTATCTTATGATTGTCCGTAACATATCGTCGCAGAGTTTTGCTCGTTGATCTGTTTTATTCAGTTTCATAATGGGGAAAATGGTCCCAAATTTGCTATTACAACATTACCCTTCTTGGAATTGCCACATATTCTATTTTTATCTCAATCTTGATTCAGAGATTACTCTCATGATTTTGTTCATTTTTCTATTATTTGGAGATTATAACATCCTGGGAACAATCAATTATTAAATTGCAATTTTGTGTTAGAATTAAATAATAATTTTTTTCTTGTACTATAAGCATATATTTTAAAGCTATTGCTTTAAAATAATGCTTAAGAGTCACAATGAGCAGTTATTTTCTTTAAAAAAATTAGGAAAATGAAATACATACATTGGTGGGACACAAAGGTGGATATTACAGTAGGCACAGAACGTAAACAGTGAATTAGACCCTGGTAACTTGAAATACTAGACATAATCCATTTAAACAAATGTGCATTTAATTTTGAAGCATGGATCATTATTAGATGCCCAGGTATTCAATCTACGCGCCGCGTCGTGCTATGTCAGACTTCTCCCCTCCCCGCAAAGCTTCCTACTCCCCACTACTTGCACTTTCGGCGCTGCCACGGGCAGACTATCGGCTCTCAAGTGCAGAATGCCTGCGGGAGCAGGCGTTGTGCTGGTCTACTTAGGAGTGTTCATTGGGAAAAGAGGGACTGACTTCAAGCCGTTAAAAGAGGGGGGGGAATTTTAGAACTGACCCTCATAAATATTTTTAAGTAAGAATTTTTTTAAACTGTTAGCATAAATCAAAAAGAAATAGGAGTATACTCATAATGTGAATTTTGCTTTGGATATGATGAGATCAATATATGATAATTATTTTGAATACAGTCGAATAAATTCGAAAACTTTTTTGGCTTTGGTCACGGGAGGGGGGCATAGCCCCCTTGCTTACCCTTGGGTCCGCCACTAAAAGGTATACTCATCGTGCTGTTAACTCGGATTGACTTGAAATTGTACTAGCTTGTTCAGCACAGTACAAATTTAAGTGAACATTTCAGATTATGAAGCACTGGAAGTACTGTTTTTGCGACTATAGTATTAGACGACCTCGCTGCCTGTGGTTCCGCGGAAATCTCCGCGCACCGTCGCCAGCCCTGTGGTCACTGCGTCGTCGTGAGACCGTGATGACTGACAGCGCGCCTGCGCGAAGTCTGTCATAAGGGCCGATATACACGGTACAGTTTTCGTGCAGATTTCGTACAGTTTCTGTACAGAAACATCAAGATCTCAAACTGAACGTATAAAAGCCAAAAAGTCGCGCATACATGGTCCATACCAGACTTTACGCTTTCTGCATGAATCGCCACACGCCGCCGCTAGGGGGCTACCGGGAAACAACTGAATTGCGCCATCCGAGTACTTTCATTGGCGGTATTTGTGTGCGTGCGTTCTGGCTGTGATCTTGATTTAGTATCAATTAACCGTTAGGAGTTAAGAGAATAAAAATAGCAAGATAGGGATAAGGAAAGAGGTAGTTTATCAGAAAATATCACTTCATACAATCGCACCTTGACACAAAAACCACAAAATCGACATGACCGATTACCGTTAGTGAACGATTCTGCCGCTACGGGCATTGGAGTCAAACTGTATGCGTTCTACACGAAAAATTATGAACATGTTCATAATTTTTTGATGCAGAAAGCATAAAGTCTGGACTGTATGAAGACTCTGCACGAAAACTGTACTGTGTATATCGGCCTTAACGGTCCAAGTGCCTTAGAAAGGAGGTGGGCAGAGTGAACAGACCGATACGTTTCGGAAAGACGGGAAGGTTGAATATGGGCTTCAGTAATTAAATATGCAATTCTTGTACGGACGAACGATTCACCGAATCGTATGAGAGAAATCGATTTCTGAGTTAATGTATGTTTCAATTATCAGTATAAGAGAAATAAAGAGATATAAAATAATATAATTACCTGAATTTAAAATTAAATAAATTAATTTCACATTTGATACGGAAATACGAGTTTTACAAACCTGAAATCTAGCAAGAAAATACGTAAATAAATTATAGAGGGAAGACGCCAAGAGCACTGTGTTACGTTACTTTTTCAGCTTTCTTCAAATTAGCATTGAGCATCCTTAGTTTTAAGGATCTCGTAAGTCAATGCTAATTTGAAGAAAAACTGAAAAAGTAACTAACAGTCCGTTTAGACTTGATGACAGGTATGATCATTGAGAACATGTGCCACTGTGCACTTCTCACTCGGAAAGATCCACCGGATAAATTATTCGCTCTTTGACTTGAACGAAAGAACGGGCTACGACGGTTGATAGATGTCTGGTAACCTTCCTGACGCTGTCGATGCCTGCGGAAGGTGCTGAGGTCACGTAAGGTTCTGGTGCAAAATGTCACTAAAACCCCCTTTCTAATATTCCATAACACTTCAAAAATTGGATATATGGGTTTTGCATGGTGGGGTACAAGCTAGTGTAATTTCACGCAAATCCGAGTATCCAGCATGTGGCAGTGCTCACCTTTAGAGTCCGTAGACACAGAGAGTAGCCATTTAATATCCTCCCACCCGATAGCCCCATCAACCAGAATTCAGAAGTTGAACAGACATGATAACGATTGATGACATAATGGAGATTTGGATTGGGATAGATTCGTAGTTCTGAACACACAGAATATCTCACAGCTAAAATTCTCCTGGCAACTGGATATAAACTGTCGCGATCAATGGAATGCGCGCCTCTCTGTATCTCCTGACCTTGAAGAAGGCGAGCTGCGTGCTGTGGGCGAGGACGGAGAGCGAGTAGCTGCTGTTGGCGAGCTCCGCGAAGGAGCGGAAGGGCAGCGCGACGCGGCGCACGGAGAGCGAGGCGACGAGCGCCGACGAGTACGCGCCGGCCACCACCACGGCGCCCAGGTGCAGCGCCCAGCACAGCAGGCGCGCCGCCGCCGGCTGCTCCCGCCCGCCGCGCCCTGCAACATATAGTAGCGTAATAGCACTGGGCTCGACCGACCGCGAAGGAGGGATTGGTCCTCTCGTGCCGCGCTGGCGGACCCCCGGGGTCTCTCGAGGGTCTAAATTCCCGGGGTCTCTCGAGGGTTACAATTCGAGACTATACCGAGCATCAAAAAGGAAAGTAACATTAATTTTAACAATGATAGTTAATGAAATTATTTATCATTTGGACTGTATAATTCTAAAGAACCTGTAACAAGTATTGTACCACAGTTTCTGGGTTGATGGCCCCCATCTTGATCAGGTTTTTCGTCCAGTTTCCCTGATCCTTTGAGCAAATGCTGAGATGGCCCCTTGTTTTGCTTCTGGACGTAAATGTAACTTCATTTTTTGTGCACGTCTTCTGAATTTCAGTGGGAAATATAGTTATTCAAATTACCGTTTTCCATATTATCGTGGAAAAAGTATTATTCTTTCACGAAGAACATGATGAGGGTTAAGGGCACAAGTTTATAGGTAATTTACCTTTCAAAATATATTTTATTATATATGAGCGAATATTTTGTCAACAAAACTTGAAAAAAAACACGTTCTTTTTCTATATTCAAAATTTGACTAGAATATATTTTAGGATAGAGATCACTGAATTATGAAAACGTGCACAAATTTCACTTCTCCCCATAGCTCGTCACACACAGTTTTTAACTGTTTTTGACGTAAATAAATAAATAGAGATTTTGTTTTAAATACTGTGTCTCTCAGCTAGGAACGTGTTTGAGAAGGCGGCTGTCCGTTTGCACAAGTGATGTGTGACGACAGAAATCGCTTGCAGATGGACGGCAGGCTCCATCTGCAGCCGGCCCACATCTCGAGCGGAAATGACGCTTTGTGCGTGGGAGGTCGGTCATGTGATGCCTGGCATGGGAGGCAGGTGGAATAAGCTTCCTTGGCATTCGAGGTTGACCGTAGCGATGTGCGGAGGTGATCGCGAGCAGCGTCTTGCGAGGCGTGGCTTTTTCGCCACGGGACAAGAGACCAGGGGCGGCGCTAGGGTAGCGAGCTGGGGTTCTCTTGGCAAATACTGAGGCGGCTCGTCTCAGGAGTCGGAGTGCTGTGGAGAGCAGCGTTCCTTAGGAGTGTTCCTTAGGAGTGTACATACTGTAATAAACTATTGTAAATAAATATGTACAGCAAACTCCGTGTCTGTGTTCTTTCTCACCTTATGACGACGTCACAACATATTGCGCCCTGCAACGCCTCCCTCGGCGCCGTCAACGGTCGCTTCCAGCCTATACTACGATTTTTCTAACTTTACCCCTCAAGGCCCGTCAAGTTATTATAAGCGCGTCAACAGCTAAGGTTATAAGTCCCGTAAGTGTAGTGAATTTTTATCCTCGTGCAGTGGCGATGACCTGCCCCCGCTGGATGGCGGTCGGAAGATGGTCGAAAGGTCGGCAACACAGCCTTTGACGTGACGTCACCCGGAAAGTCAAGATCATTCACAATCAGGAGCTGTTCCGGCTGAGGTGATGCCTCGCTGCGGGAAATATACGAATCCGACGTTTATTTTGTGCTTCATGTGACGTTCTAGCGAGAGAGGAACACCTACAAAAATGATCATGCATTTGAGGTGTTGGGAAGCACCAATCAATCATCATGTTGTTGACTGATTGATTAGTGATTCCGGGCGCGTCTACTACTGAGATCATTAGTCCCGTAAGTTTAGTGCATGTTTTATCGCGGGAGGTCGTAGTGGTCTTCCCTCACTGGATGGTGAGATCTCGCGCCGACCATGCTACTGGGGATTTTCTGAACCAGGTATCTCCCAATGAGGCACCGCCTTAGGGCGGGGCAAGTTCTAACACTAAGCTCCCGACCGGTCTCCCAGCATGTGTGGTAGAGTAGTGCATGTAAGTGTGTGTGTGTGTGTGTAAGTATTGGGTAAGGATACGACAAGGAAAGAGAAGGAAAGATCGCGCGCGGTCCGTAGCTCGTTTGTTAGGGTACTACTCCTGCATTTATCTGGTATTGATCTGAGAAACTACGGTAACCTACCGATCAGAGCAGCCGGCCGCTACAATTCTCCTCCAGACAGCGTCAGAACTCAACCAAGCTATCTAGTCAGTGTCGAAATTCCTGCCACCGTCGGGACTCCAACCTAGGACCTCCCGGTCAGAGGCACTGCAGTTGAAGCTCTGAGCCACCTCTCCCGGCCAATCAGCCATCAATCATCAATCAAACCAGGCTTCTTCCTGTGCTGCACACCTAAATGGTGTAACGTATAACTCACCCTGCATGCAGGACGCTCCCACAACCACGAGCAGCGCGTCGACGAAAGCGGCGTCGGCGCGCCTCCCGCCGGCGGCCGCGGGCGCGGGCGCGGGCGCCAACCTCTGCAGCGCCAGCAGCGCGGCGGCCGCCAGCGGCAGCGCCGCCAGCTGCGCCAGCCACAGGCGCGGCGCGAACGGCAGCAGCCAGCGCGGCCGCGGCGCCGGCCCCGCCCCCGCCGCCGCCGCCGCGCCCCGCCCGCCCACCGCCGCCGGACGCACCAGCACGTACGTGCTACACACACACACACACAGATGGAGAGGGATATATTGCGCGAAGCACTGCGTGGCGCCAGATGCGCCGCACCGGCCGTGGCCGGCTCGACGCACGCGTCAGCGTGTTGGGGAGTGCGGGTACTGGCCGCGAGATATTTGGTCAGCGATGTAACAGAAGGAAACAGAGGTGGAGAGCGATGCGTGTATGAATGTGAATGTGTGTAATGAAGTGTGTATGAATGTGAATGTGTGTAGTAAAGTGTGTATGAATGTGAATGTATGTAGTAAAGTGTGTATGAATGTGAATGAATGAATGAGTTTGTACATATAGCGTAAGTATGAATGCGAGAGTGAATGTACAAAAGAAAAAAGAAGAGAAAAATGAACAATAATAAGAATTTTACCGCAATCTCATTACTTATTAATTTTTTTTACCATAACTAGCCTTAGGCCAAAGAGACTCTGTAGTAATTAGCTAGATATAAGTTAGTTTTAAGTAGTTTGTTTAAGATAGGCCCGAATCCCGCTGCACAAGACTAATTGGCTGTAGCTCAATTTGTACCCCGAACATTGAATAAATTCCCGCCCCTCCAGGGTAACTGGAGAGGGGAAATTGTAAAAAGGTGGAGAGCGACCTTCTTCACAAGAGGCTTCGAATCCTGGCGGATCTCGTTATTCATTTTTACACTCTCGTACTTACTTCGTAAGAAGAGAAATTATTGTACACATGCACTGGAAAACGGTGAATTTTCGACAGAAAAACTCTCATTGTCGGGTCCTGGTATCAAAAGAGTGGATAAATCTTGATCCTGCGTAGAAAATTACGTCCTCTAACACGTACGTAATCAAATCCAAGTGACCCTTGATACTGAAAAGTCGATTGATAGCAAAACGTCTGTCAGTCTGAGGTTAACGCTAGCGTTTAAACCGTTCACCCGATTTTATTGAAAATTGATTTTCCTCAATCGATTGAAATGAACTGAAAGTCCCCTTGATTTGAAACGATATTTTGATTTTTGGGAATACTTTACATAAAGCCCCAACATTTTAAACATTGTAGCAAAAAACTCTCCAAATTTTAAACTTAGGCCTCGTTTAAAATAAAGGACGAAGAAAATGGTGGAGGTCTGTTTCACGCTGAAAAACCGGATTTTTCGACAATTTCAATTTTTTCAGTGTCTTTCTACTATTACAATATTCAAGATAGAGATATTTTCCTTAATAATATCTGTTCTTTAAAGTCAGAACGGGAAATGGGTCGCGTACAAGTTTTCGAAAATGTAGTCTTTTTCATGTAATTTTACGTGAAGTACAGACAATTATTTTTTTCTTGAAAACTGCTCTACATACTTCTTTAAATTTTCTCCTATGTATAAACGGATGGAAGAAAACTTTGTGTTAGTCTCATTTCCGGCGAACTTACAGTATTTTAGAAAATTGCAAAATTTTAACATTTCAAAAATACAAAATTGTAGATGAAGACTTTTGTCTTCCACAAACTCTTGTCTAAACCATTGGTGTCAAAACAGCACATACTTTCTCGCACTTGGAAACAGTTACATAATATTGAAATATTGCAATTTCGGCGCTACTGATTCAGCTATTACTTGAAAACGTCCACTTCAACCAATTGAAACAATGCCCGTGATGCATATCTACATTCATTTCGACAGTCAGAAGCAGTAATCATTTCTTACTTTCACAAACGAAACAAACAGGAATTAATTTCACTGTTAGAGTATTGGCAGTAATTTATAGAGAAAAGCAAAAATAATTTCACGCAAGTTTGCCTTGATTACATCGAACCTTGATTACAGCCTGCGCGACATTGTTACCAGCGCGGCATTGTCAAAATATCAGTAGGCTAATCGTTTAGCGTATATGCTTGCCGAATATTTTCTTATCAATTCTCGGCAAAACCGCTCATTTCTATCTGTATTGAGAAATCAAATTGTTTATGGGTTTATAATTCAACGTCATACACAGTTTTAAGAGGTAATTTTAAAAAGTGTCGAAACAGGTATTACGCATGAATTTCTAAAAAATATAAATAAAAAATAAAGAAACACGCAAACATGACGGAAAAAGTAAGCAGTTTTAAAATGAGCTTGCCGAGGAAGATATACATACAAAGCTTAGAAGCTCTTCGAAGCTTAAATAAAAACATTCGTTTGCATCCAAATCCTGTCTCTACTCATTATATCATGAGCATAAGACATAACCTAACCTTAAGATATGATTTCAACTTCTTTTTCGCGAATTTTTACCTATCATCTTTTCTTATCTTTTCTATTCATTCTTGTCAGAGTTGTGACCATTGATAAGGATTAATTCTGCCTCACATACGATAATCAGTTTATATGAGTTGGAAAAAATACAAGTTATGACAAAATTAATTATTGTAAACCTTTCAGATACGACTCAAAGACGATTAATTTCATAGATAGGAATAATTCTTATATAAGCGAAATTACAAATTACAAAAATTACAAAATTACAAAAATTCCTCATCTCTTTCGAAATCACTCAAGAAATAGGTTGATATTTATGACTTTGCAAACTTGGTCCAAATAGTGTATACGAAATGTATTAAGAAAATGTCTTTGGGGTTGTAATTGGAGAACAGTAAGTAAGCAGGAAGTAAAATGGCGTGTAAATAATACATATGTGGCCGAAGGCTAAAAAACAGTAATGGAAACAATCCAATACGGCCGGCACGAAACTCGCGTATTAAATGACATAAAATCGTTACGCTCAAAAGCCTTTTAAACCCATTCAGAACTTAGACCTGTGGCCCAGTATGATTGACCCCTGTACGGCGCTGTGACATTATCAGGGAAATTATCGAGCATGCTGCACGAATGGACGTGAAGTGGCCCACTAGAATCCTGCGAATAGTTATTTTGCATTTGGGTAAATTAATTCTCGATTTAATTAGAGAGTTCAACCACTTTTATGAGCCCTTGTATTTTTAGTGATATTGGAAATAAATTGCAAAGTAAAAAAAAATTGTAATGTAAAATAATGGAAAGTTGTAACATAATGCAAATATAGTTTCTGAATTATTCAATTGCAATGAATCCTGGTTTAATTCCATCCTGAAAAGTGAAATTTTGAATGGCTATTGTTAATTTCTTTGTTTCAATATTTGAAACAAACTGAAAATTTGATATTTGATTAAGGTTGAAATTTTATATAACAACAGAACTGAATAAAAACAGTCACGTTTTAATTAAATGCCAAATACCTTGAAGTCAACGTCGTATGTTTCATTTAAGAGTTGTAAAATAACTTATTTTTAATTCTCAGTTAAAAAGTAATAATTTATTAAAATCAAGACACAGAGTAGAGCAATAAAACCGTAGTACACAAAATGTACTTAACATTAATGACATTACTTCCTAACTGAGGATTCAAAACATTATTTTACAATTCTTTCATGCAAATTATTGTTGTAAAATATCCTAATAAAATGTGATGAACATTAATGCTATACATCAACTTTGGAAAATGTGAAGCTATATTCGTATGGAAGAGAGGAGAAACACTATTTATCGAAAGACATACAACTGATATTGTTTTTATTTTAGATTTTTTGTATGTTCTTTTGAAGATTTTCAAATTTATATTTATAAATTCATTCCAATATTTTATGTTTACAAAGAAGTACTAAACACACAAGAAATCTGTCCTGCTAAGTTATGTTTTATGAAGTTCTTTCCTCCTCTTCGGATTAGGCTTGTTAGCACTTTGTTTACAGGTGAGTTGCTGAGAGGAACATAGCTGAACGATGCTAAGTCGATTTAATTGTTTGTCATCTTCTGGTAATTAAAAACTGGTTCCATAGACCGAACCGAACTTTCCCTTGGTCTGTGGCTAAGAATCACTGCAAAAGTAATATGCAGGGCTTGTGCCTTCATTATAAACAACCTAATAGATCGTCCAACTTTCGTGGATAATGCCATCAGAGAAAAGCTCAAGAAATTTATTAACACAATCTGACAAGAACTGTCGTTCTTCTTTAAATCAATATGTTAATAGAAGATCACACTTGATTTCTCTTTTGTAATACAGGAAATACTTGCAAGGAAGAATCATTTCAATGCTACGTAATGAATTTTGATGTACTTCTGCCAAAGCGAGCTGAAATCGTACGATAACGGTTGCAAAAATTTCGAAGAAGGGTTTATTTCAACGCTTCTGTTCTCTTCGTTATGTTTGTATCTTAGAGGATTCTTAAATTGCGGCTTATAAATATTTCAAAAAAATTCCATATGATAGTTATTTCTATATGTAAATTCTATATTCTAAATGTACTAAGAACTGATTTAGTTTCGTCATCTTATTTCTTTGAATTACAGAAATTTTGATGGTTGTCGGGAAATGTTGCTTAAATTTACTTTCTAGCATTATACTTATGTAAATCACACGTAGGCAGATTTTTGTCAAATTTGATATTCCTCTATCGATCTAGCTGATGCCCCGACCATTTGAACTTGATATGGTTATTTTGGTTTTAGCGGCACTTGAACTAAGCACCAAAGTCATTTTTAAAATTTTCTCAAAAATGGACCCACAAGTTTTCTTTACTTTTTTCAGATAGAGCAAAGTATAAAAATGGCTCAAGTCCGATTTTCGTTGAATTCTCGAAATTTTCTAAAGATGTAAAAGTTTAAATTTTTTCGGCGTCTTCCTGCAACTGAAATATTGGAGATGAAGATTGTCTTTTTAATGAAATCTATTTTTTAAAATTACATCTTTAAATAAATTCACGTACAATTTTCCGATAATGTGAGTAGTAGTCGCGTAAGTTTGCCTGAAATAAAGCCAATTTTAAAAAATACAAAAAAACGCCAATTTTTTCTTTAGTCTAAACTTTTGAATAAAGCTAAATGCACTTATTAACATGACCTAAACATAATTTTGATGTAATCTTATAATTTTTCAAAAAATATTCGAACGTGTGTTGAGCTACAATATACAGGTGAGTAACGTAACTTTAGTACCTCTCGTAATTTTTGGACGGTTGAAGTTGCAATACTGTTTTCACAAGAGCGCGTGAGGGAATGGGAACATGTGTTCATTTCCATTTTATCACTTGCTTTTTACTTCGTAACGAGTAACCGTTTTTTTTTCAAATGGAACTATACACATATTTTTAGTCTATTATGACGAAATAAGAAGACATATCCAGTGGTATATTGTCATATGTTAGAGAGGCATTTTTTCTGAGTAATTTTGATGTCTTTGCGACTCGTGCTTAACGGCCCGAGGGCGCATTAGCAGGTGGAGAACTGCGTGACTTTGAGTGGCGGACTGTTGCATTCAAAACATCCGTTAAACACGGAGTCGTAAAAAATGAAAATTACTCAAAAAAATCTTTTCTAACATATGACAATATTTATATCATTAGATTCGTCATTATTCTCTCGTCATGATAGACTTAAAAATGTACAGTTTCATTTGAAAAACACAATATAACTCCAATATCTTGTAAAATATAGATTATAAAATGAAAATGAAAACATGCATCAATTAGCTCCATACCCTCATGCACTTTTGCGAAACCTGCATTGCAATAACTTCAACCGTTCAAAAATTGCAGGAGGTAAGTAACGTGACTCATTCTATATACTGTTGCGTAATCGCATAAGTAATACGAGAAAATACTTGCTGTTGTAGCACCAGCAGTTATAACAGAGAGTGACAACTATTGCATATGCATGTATTAAAGTTCTTGCAGTCTGCATTCCACTGTATTAGTGAGTATCAGACGCAGGTCATTATATCAAACATTGAAGATTTCAATTTACTTTGAGAGTAAACAATATTTGCGAATTGCTAGTTAGAGATTTTCCAGGATAAGGCGGAAAATTCGCAGAGCGTTCTTTTGATTCTCATGGACACGCGATACCTCATACCTCCAAGAGCAGCACTATCACGTGTCATTCAACTATACACGGACTCGCGTGACAGTCACAGACATGCACGCAAGCAACACGCGTCATTTGGCCTAGATAATCGTGCACTAGCGTATAATCATTCTCCAGCGTTCACAAAAGAAAAATGTTGCATGTCATCAGATTTATTAATTGCGTGTTTAATATTAGATTACTGAATTGGTTTAGTGCTCTTCCGAATAGAAATTGATCATTATTTAACTCTTCGTTGAATTGTTGGCATATGTTTCATCCCAACAGACGTAATCAAATGTAAAATTAAATGTTTATTTTCTAAAATTTTTTGTTTAAAAAATAATTTTGTTAATCTGGGTCACATCAAATATTACCCATAAAGTTTGACACTCTCACGTATCATATTTTTATACTCATACAAAGTTACGAGTTCAGATAAGAGCACACAAAATACAGGTACAATACCAAATGCGCAAACAAAGTTTCTATTAAAAGTTCAAAAAGATCCAAAATGATTTCGGACAATCATATTTATAAAATTAACAACTTTTATTTATGGCAACGTTTTGAATGTTCGATGTACATTCATCTTCAGGCCAAATACAGATGTATACAAATAACCTAAAAAGAATTTTAAAATTGGTTTAGAACTATCTCAGACCTTAAATAACTACATTATTTATTTAATGTCTCAGTTATGAAGTTATTTAAGGTCTTTCAAAAAGTTTCTACTATCAGGTAAAGACAATAAAATAGCCAATGTGTACTTCTTACTGGACATGAATTTTAAAATGGTAAGCATAAGTTTGGGTTGGAAAGATCTGGGTTTTTACGTAGAAAAAATATTGAAATTGTTGCGAGTCAAATTAAAAAGGTCATTTTGTAATGCACATTAATTGTACTTGAAAAAAGAAATTCTTTCAGATCCACAAAAAGCTTGGTATCAACTTAATTTTATAAAACGATCTATAAATATCATTTTTGAAATACGCTATCGCTGATTAAAACTACTTGGATTGTTACCTGAGACAACAAGGATACTGATGTAGCCAATTTTTGGTGCTCCTCTCTCAATTTCAAAAATATACCTAAACGAGTGCGCAAGGCCAAAGGCTATTTCTTGCACCAGAAGCCATGAGGAAAACAACAGCGTAAGTACCAAGCGTTGCGTGAAGCCTTTCTGGCACCACGCAGTCTGTTTTGCCATGCGAGGTCGAGATGGTTACACGATGCCACGCTCTTCAGACCTTTTATAAGCATTGACTGTCAACGGGCTAGAAAGTACTGCTTTTATATATCATAAGTTGGTCCATCATTGATAAGACAGAAATCTTTTTAAAAAACAGCTTTATATACAAATTTTACACAACGTTTCGGAAACATTTGGTTTCCATCATCAGGTGACAAATAATTATAATATATAAAAACAATGGAAAAGTGCCAAACAAAAGAATTACAAATAAATTAATATATACACGAGTCAACAGAATGCACCTTGTTTAATTTATTTGTAATTCTTCTGTTTGGCACTTTTCCTTTGTTTTTATATATTATAATTATTTGTCACCTGATGATGGAAACCAAATGTTTCCGAAACGTTGAGTAAAATTTGTATATAAAGCTGTTTTTAAAAACGATTTCTGTCTTATCAATGATGGACCAACTTATGATATACAATACGTAATACAGACAGAAACGAAAAATATTAAAATACAAGTACTGCTTTTCTCTCTCTCTCTCTCTCTCTCTCTCTGTCTCTCCTTTCATCAATCCTCAACATTTTCAAAATGTTCTCCAAACTGGCTCCAAATCTTTGATTAAATGTTTTCCTCGGATAGAGTAAATGCCGCTTAACAAATTGGTTGAAGTTTAATTTTAGTTGAACTTTGTGAATTAGAAAAAAGTTAAAAATAATACTGGAAACCATGTGCCGTTGTACCACCAGTAGGTTTTGGTGTTTTGTTCTATTAAATCAGGATTGATGGTGTATGCTACAGTGACTTTCTATCTGATGCTCCCTGGAGCTGATCGGTTAGAGTTCTAGATTCGGGTACCGGTGTAAGAAGCAGGCCGCTGGGATCCTGTTGTCCTCTTCAATCAATTCTAAGCGGATGAAGAAGCGGTACCTTAATCAATGAGTCACAAGCAGCGCGCGATCGTTCGTTCGTCATTCCATTCTCTCTCCCATCCTACCCGACTCTCATCCTTAGAGTCAGATAGACTGACTCCCTGACTTATTACATATCATATTCTCCTTGTGCACGACATGAGTGTTAGTGACCATTAATATAAATTATATATTAATTATTATTATTATATTATTTATTATATATATTATATTATATATTATTATATATAATTAAATATAATTGTATATAATATAAATAAAATAAAAAAAATTCAAGTTTCTTTCAATTCATAAACAAGCTTTTTACCTTCTCGTATATGTAGTAGGTATATACGGAGCAATAAACTTAGTAAAGAGAAACGTACGTCAATCTGCAGCAAAAAATCACATTTTTTCTACAGATAAACTCGTATTGTGGGGTCCTGATAAAGTTGATAAATATCGTTCCAATGTGTAGAAAATTACTTCCTCTAATACATTCTCGTCAGATTTAATGATTTGTGGGTCCTTCATACAGAAAAATTGGTTTACGGCAAAATGTTTTAAAAATCTCTTTAACGCTAACGATGTGGTTAGCTGCTACATTACTCTCATTAACACTTAGTTACTCGCACTGGCGTACTTTGTACGCCAGTGAAACTGTTATCGCCGTAGGTGTCAGATAACATCCGCGCGTGTCCTGACATTGGACCTAACTTCGCAGAAGTTATTCAGTTACATTCTCCTCGATACTCAGTTGCGTAAGAGTTAGTGTATTGGCTATACGATTGTATTTCCGTTGGAAAGTGTTCGTTGGCGTACTTTCTACGCGGCGCGGGTACCAATGTGAGATTTCATTTTTTAATTATTCCAGGACTTTTTTAATTTATAGACGTAATTAAAGTAATTTATTTTGTTTTCCATTAGGAACAATACAGAGATATATAATTTATCGGAAAATTATTATTACATACTACAAAAGAATTATTACATGAGGAATCGTCAGAAGACGAGATTTGAGATGCTGAAAGTGTTTCTGGGGAAGAAGTAGTGGCCATGACATGTGTGACAGTAGTGAACATGACACGTGTTCTGAGCTTGATTTTGCTAGTGATTATTCGAGCAGCGATTTAGAATATAGAGATGTTTTCATTGTCAAAGACAAGGTTATGAAGAGGAATAAAACACAGGTTGTCAGCAAATTTACTAAAACTGGAAGTCGTGATGATCAAGAATAATTATCAACAAAATTAAAACATCACTGTCACTTTTGCGGAAGAGCAAAAATCCACACTACTAAAATTATTACTACACTTACGCTGGCGCAACAAATGTGCCTGCAATAAACATATTCTTCAAATGCAAAAAGTCATCAAATGAAAATATTGTTCTGAATCTTAATATGCTATATTTATAATTATTATTATTATTTAAAAAAATTGTAAAACTCATGTATTTCAAATAAAACTAAATAATAATTATATATAAATAATACTCAGGCGTCACAAAGCTCATTTTCCTAACAAAGTAACCATGGCGTACAAAGTACGCCGCGCGGGTACTTGTGTGACAAAACATAGCGCGAGTAACTAAGGGTTAACGACTTATTATCGGATTTGTAAGTACAATTGCTACAAATATTTTCTTAAGACGTTTCTCGAAAAATCGTGAGTTATGGGTGAAAATGAGCTTCGAAATGCGCGTTTCCAGAAACCCTCAAAACACATTTTCTTATAAATTGTTCCAAATTGTCAATGAAAATGGGCATATAGAACAAGAATTTACCATCCTATAATTTTCTAAAAATAATATTTCAATTGCATATTAGTGATGTGAAAAATTGAGAAAACGTAAAAATATTATTTTAGTTGCCAATAGGTGGTAGCCGAGAAGACTATATTCCGAAACCAAAAATATAACCCAGACTAAAGAGATAAGTAAACTAACTAGTACGAGAAAGTCTGTGCCATTTAATAGCACTACTAGTATATTTGTACATAAATATTTTGTATATTACGCCAAACTGCTGTTTATAGGTATGATTCTTCTAAGAAATTTCTTTGACTTTTTATTCTTTAGGAAGAATCTATTTAATGACACTCAATTTTTATGTCGTGGCATCGTCACACTCCAGAGCTTTTTACCCTTGAGGGTTTGACACCATGTCAACACATCTCCGGGCTCATGAACACTCAGCACTGGCAACTGAATTGCTATTTTAACCCTAACGCTCTTGACCTCGACCCATAGGAATTGGAACTTGGACGTTGGAAAAAGCTCTAGCTGTGCCGCTGGACGAGTGGGAGCTGGGGCGGGAGAATCTCTTCTCAATTTCCCGCTATTAGCAATCACTCCCACGATAAAATCAGAGTCCAAAGGGGGGGATGGTTCCTGAGGTCTCTGCTTAACTCCTCACTGCGATCTCTGCATTAACAATGTGAGTATCGACAGCAAACTCATGAAACGTGAGTATCGGCAAGAAACAAGTGCTCGATCCCGTCCTCCAGCAGCAGAAGCGAACCCAGGTCCAGCTCCTCTTGCGGGAACTTGGTGTGTGCAATCTCTAACTAATGCTTAAATGTAGCGTAAATCGTTCGCTTACGGGTGAGATATGTCGGATCGGTTTTTCAAGACTTGGGAATATTCTAAATGGTTAACATTTCCAACATTTTTAAAATTTCCAATTTGCTAGGTTGGGGAATATTTTTATATTGTAAACATTTCCTAAAACTGAATTGATCTTTTCCACGTTTTAATTATATTGTTTTTACTAAATAGATTGATAATACATTATTTTATTATGGCCAATTTTCTTATTATTTGGGATTAATTTTTAAATTACATCTCTAACTTGAAATTGACATAGAAAGTTAAACATACAAATGCTGTGACAGTATTCCTCCTCTACAAACTCTTTCCTCCCTCGCTTTCATTCCTGTCTTCTATGTGGGAAAACTTTCACCCAAATTGCGTACGTATTTCTCATTGAATGACCTCCTTGTATTGTGCACTAATGTAATAAAATTTTGAAAGCGGTCAGGTGGAAGCGCAGGCTAAATGGCCTGAGTCTCGCCACAAATAAAGACATTTATTTATTTATTTTAAGTTTATTTATTTATTTATTTATTTCAAATCTATTTATTTATTTTAAATTTATTTATTTTTTATTTTAAATTTATTCATTTATTTATTTTAAATTTATTTATTTATTTATTTTAAATTTATTTACTTGTTTGTTTGTTTATTTATTTATTTAACTCTGCAGTGACCTGGCACTCACTTGGTGATGACGAGCGGCTGCGAGAAGTCGACGGCGGCGGCGCGCTCGGGCAGGGCGTCGTAGCCGCTGAGCGCCGCGTCGGCCTCCGCGCGCTGCACCGCGCCCACCACGCCGTTCCAGCGCCCGCCCGCGCCCTCCTCGCCCCACAGGTCGTCCGCCGGCGGGAAGCAGTGCGTCCTGCCCACGCAAAGCACTCCGCCCTCTGAGATAACCTTAGGGAGCTTTTTTTAAGTTCTTTGAAGGTCCAGTAATTTTCAGGCAGACACATATATAACAACTTTTATTAATCAATTTTTATCCAACCAAGGTTGACCTTCAAAGAAATTAAAAAACATTTTTAAAAAGGCATTCTTCGAATAATTAAATTTGGAATTACTCTGTGCAAATTAGGGAGTTTTTGCCACCTCGAACGTTAATCACTATCGATCTTCTGCGCATGCGCAAATGCACAAAAGTGATGCGAAACTTGAACTGCGCATGCGCATACGATCGATAGTGCTGTCCGCTATGGCGTGCAAAAAGTCTCTACTGAGCCTTGCAGGACGTACGCGATCAACTGCAGGTACAGATACGCGACTTTGCTGGGTCAAGTATCATCAAGGGTCATGGCAATGGACGCTATTTAAATGGACACATTTCCAATGGCGTAGCGTCAGGGGACGCTAAGATGCTGAGCATCCTCTCCGTAAAATATTAATCAAAGAAAGCCTAAATATTGTGTTGATAATCTTCCAAGTGAAGTGAAACACATTGCGCGAAACACGTTTTGTATAAATTTTAAAGTGATTTCCTATGATTGAATTCCGCGCGTTTATACAAGCTGGCCTCTGATTGCTTGGACGCTAAAATGCTTCTAGGGTCTGCCGCGAGATTGCGACTAGCAATGACGAGGTGCATGCGCAGATGGCGAGGTTCTCCCCTCCCCTCTTCACCCCTGCCCTTGGATTCTCGAGTCCCGAAATCTAGCATACGGCCAGCATAAGGCTGAGAAAAGGCTTATGAGCAAGTTGCTCGTTTGTGCACGAAAGCGCCGCACATTTGAGGTTGTCAGAGAAATTTTTTTCTTTCTAACTGGTGATTTTGTGCTTGGTCTTGGGCACTAACAGTAGTTATAGTGCTTGCTTACTAATTCTCAATTCATATCTAAGATGTTGAATTCTTTCTTAAATATATTAAATTTTGGAGGCTGCAGAGTAAATATGTTGGAAAACCATGCGTTCACTCATTACTTGACAAGGATCTTCAGCTTAAGGCGTATTTCTCTCTTCCAACAGCGAAACCTGATAATAGGGAGTTTGTGCACCTTGGAGCGTTATAGCAATCGACAGCTTTATCGATCTTCTGCGCATGCGCAGTTTGAGTTTCGCATCACTTTTGTACATCTGCGCATGCACAGAAAATCGAGATTGCAATCGATCGCCGTCGATTATGGCGTGCACGAACTCCCTAATCCGTCCTTGCGACAGATATTTTAAGAGGTTCCAAAGCTTATATTTTACCAATATTTTACCTCTCTCCTAACGTCGCTCGTTTTCAAAACATGTACTCATGCAATAAAACTTAACATTACAAACTAATTGCATAAACTACAATTATCGGTGAATAATAACCTTCATAGGTTTATATTAATTCTATAATTCGCTTTAATGAGTTGAATTAAAATTTTTCCCTTCCTCACACCTACAATTGTATAATATAAACCAAGTTAAACGAAAATAAAATAATGATTTCTCAGTTGTCAATGCTCATACGAATTGAAAGTACAAAATTGTTTTAAAATGTTTTCACATATTTTACCAATAGAAGCAAAACCATACTTACGTGAAATTAAGAGCCTTTTCTAACATCAACCACGCATGACCAAAATAGCCTCCTCTCACTCGTACGGGCGAGTCATGTAGGAGTAGTAACGGTGAGTACTGAGAACAAAAGTTACATTTTTAAGTAGATTTATTAACCTGACGCTGCGTAACAAAACTAGAGGAAAATAAATTGTTGAACGAGGGTCTTCCTTGACAAATATTTATAGTAACTTTTTTATGTTATTTAAAGAACGATAATTTTATTCTTTTGCACTTCCAAAGTATAATTCAGATTCAAAAGGAATACTGGAAAAGTGCTTTTAATTCTAAATAGGTTAGGCAGGGGTTTTCGAACATTTTTCGTCCACGGCTCCCTAAAGTGCTAAAGGACTTGCCAGGTTCAATTAATCCACAATTAATTAGTAAAATAAATCATATACACTACAAATATTATATATTATAGTACAAATACATAATTGGCACAAGGATTAAAGTAAATAAAATCTAAGGTTCATTTTTAATAAATCACCGCGATGCCCATACCATAAGACCGCGACGTCCCTGGGAGCCGCGATGTACAGTTTGAAAACCCCTGGGCTAGAGGGAAAATTGATACGTCGTGTTTACGAATTCCTGATAAGACGAAAACTGAATCCGAAATTTTGTCCTGAAAATTGTAATTTCGTAATTCAAATGAACATTAATATCTTAATAATTTAAAAATGTATTATTGTTTAATGCGATTTTTTCAAATTACATAAATTAACATTTAACAATCACATATTCTAGATTCTCAAGGAAGGTAATGATAAACTGTACCACGGAGAGAATTCTAATTTTTTCAAATGTTTCTTGTGTATTTTAAAATTATTTATGAGTGTTGTAATCACTTAGAAATTTTTTGTTGACTGATTTTCTGTTGATGGTAGGAAAAGGAATTATTTATTGCACACTGTACAAATCATGAGCAACTATTGCCTACAACAGCACGTAGAAGAAAACACACAGAACAGTAGAAATACCTAAATATCTTCCTACGTCAGCGAACTAAATTATTGCACAATGGTCTCCTCTTATTCAAGTCTTATTCTTCTTCTTTTGCCTTTTTCCCGTTACTACGGGGTCGGCGCTAATGGGTGCGGCCTCAATTTTTATTAATTTTCAATGCTTTTACACCCGGATACCCTTCCTGACGCCAACCACATGGGACGCACATGCACAATACACATAGACCACACACACACACACACACACACACACAAACAACACACACTCACGAAACACACACAACCATGCCCGAGCGGGATTCGAACCCAGCATCCTTCGGACCGAGATCTCCACGGCACTACTGGCTTAGCGATCTCGGCCAGCGGTCTCCTCTTATTCGAGTAAAACCTCTTAGTTTGCGGTGAATGGAAAAAAAATCGTTGAACGTAACAACGCTAAATAGCTTCTAAGAGTACCTTAGAGCTCGTTCGTTACATGCACAATCCGCGTAGTTGAACGCTTTGTGTCTGAGTGTGTGTGGGGAGCGCACCTCCTTGACGACGGCGCGCAGGCGAGCGCCGTGGAGGTCCTGGCGTCGCGCCCACAGCGACGCCGCCGGCGGGCGCAGGCCGTCGGCCGCCCACCAGCCCCAGCGCCGACAGAAGCGCCGGGGCTCCGCGCCCGGCACCTCCCACACCTCCCACAGCCACCACCTGCCGCAAAGGGCCACCAGCTGCCACTCGCACTCCGCTACACGCGAACGGGCCGCGTGGTTTTTTGGAAACAGGACGCTCCTATAACTCTTTCCGACGCAGAATAAAAAAAAGGCTAGTAGAAATGCGCAGCATACCAAAACGATCCATCTATTATTCAACTCTCCATTTTTTAAAAAGTGCCTCACATCGTTCAAAAATTATAATTGATGTATGTATTAGAGTGAGGAAGTAATCTTTGGATTTTAATACTGGGAGTGTTGGACAAGTCTGAAAATAAATTCAGAGATTTTAATGAAAACCAGTACTATATCACACGAGTACATTTTAATACATTTGTTTTATAAATTCTCTCCCTTACGTTCCAACAACAAAAAAAGAGGAGGGAATCAGCCATTTTATAGAAAATTATGAAAATGCCACGGGTTCTTCATGCATGAATCCTCCAGAATTATAATATCTCAATAATCTCCTGAACACCACATCTAGATCATGTTCCTGATGTATTTACTACGTTTCAGCTCAAAAGCTTATAATCGAATAGCGCTATGCGTGACTGACTCGCCCACCCAGACATCCCGATTTTGGGGTACAAAATTGCGTATATCTCCTCGCCACCTGCACCAAATTTAACCATCTTAGGAAACAATAACAATGGAATGAACAAATGAACAAGGGGGTAAGTTAGATATTTTTGAAATTTAATTAATAGGTCCTCAAAAACATGATATCGTGTATCGATGTGAAGTCCACGTTCCATGTTCTTTTCAGCTGTAACTCCGCACCCTCGTCATGAAAGATGTCGATTAGTGATGATAAAGATTATTATGATTGATGCAGGATATACATGTAATTTTGTACTTGAAAATCGATTTGTATAAACGGATGGATGTGTCAAGCATAACTCCGTTAACCTTCCAGCGGGCGCGCGTAAAATCTTCACACCAGCTGGCGCGTAAATTTTACGACATTCAATGACTCTTGAAAAACACAAAGAAATTGTAGAACAATGGAATTTTATGTCGCATTATCATAAAAAGAATGATATTTTCTACCAAAAACCATATCCGTTGGTAAACGTTCGTATTTAGTATCAAAAAGATCTTGTTCCGATCCTGTATCTTTCTGATGCTCGTCTATATTTTCAACATTCGTTTACTGTCACTGTCATTATCTAATTCATGATCTTCCTCCGATAAGACAGCTCTTGAAGAATGTTCTGAATTTCATTCACATGAATTCTTTATTTGGACATTTTACAGAAAATTTCGATTAGGCCAAATTATTATACCATATTTTAGCACAACTGCCGGCGCGCAGCGTAAAGCTTAGATGCACTTATCCCGAATAGAGCGTAATAAAAACTGAATATAGCGTGCAAACTAATCACTGGCTGCAGGAATGCATCACTAAAGATACCTGCAAGGAATACCAAGAACGCAGAAGTCTTTGACAACAATGAGTTGACAGAAAAACAAAAAAATCTTCTATTGTCGTAAAATTTACAATAGCGCACCCGCTGGAAGGTTAAATTATGAGATTTCGAGCTAAAATTTTGGTAAATTTGTCAGGAGAAAGATGTAGTTGTGTAATTACAGAGATCATTAAGATATTTAAAATTTTGCAAGTTGTATGCATATAGCCCCTACGAGATTTTCAACATTTTCTGGAAAATGGCTGAACATTTTTCGGTCTTCCAGAAAAAAATGTGCAATTTATAATTGTAGTGCAGTTCCTATTTTCATTAGAACCTCTTATATTTACTTATTGGAAAAATTTATTTAAAACGCCGAAGAATTTCGTTTCGCAACAGGTTTGAGCTTTCTATTAAAACAAATTTCGTGAGTTTTGCTTTATATCAAAAGTAGTGGGCTCCAAATATTTTATCGCCTGCAATTATTAACTGGTATTATAATATAAACGCTACATTTTAATAATACCATAAAACTAATAGAATACCATTTAATTATATGCCATCATTTGTGGATTATTTCATTGTGTGAGTATCGTAATAGTGGTGAAATAAATATATTGAAAGCAGTCGACATTTCCTCTTCGAGAAAACACGTTACTGTGAGGTTGTCGCAAGAGAAGCTAATGTGGAGAGTTCTCTTAATTTCGAAGAGTGTTATTAAATATAAAGGACTGTGAGTGTGTATCAACGCAATGTCTAGCAATCGTCGGTTCAATTCAGTGATTATAATTATGTGGTCCATGAATATGGTTCCATGGTTATCCATGAAACAACACTCAGATATATCGAGTTTCATGAAGATCAGTCGAACGGTGACGGAGTTAATCGATCTCGGAAAAACCAACTCCCATTTGTCATAAATAGATTTTATTTTTACATTTTCAGCGAAGATGTTGAACTCTGGGTTCGCAGTGAATAGTGAATTTATTGTTGCAAAATGTGTAAACCTTTCTTATTGCATTAGGCTTCGAGACATAATCCTGAACGACATGAAACAAGGTTTTTACGGTTATCTATTTTCATATAGAGAATATGCGGAACTTTTCTAACTTTTCTACAGTCACACCCACACCAAGCACTATTGCTGGTGTCGTTAGTCGAATTTCTGAACAACGCTTTGTGAAGTCACAGAAGTTAAGCAATTCGAGACACCCAGGTTTCCAGTTTTCTGGATGGGTAACCGTTTGGGAACCCGGGGCTGTAACGGCGTCGAAACTCAGGCTGAAGGGATAGAAGACAATGACTGACGATGACTGACTATAGGAAAGGAAAATTTATGTACGACACTTTCGTCGCCAGTGGATGACTACAGAAGTTAAGAATGTTACACAGAATGTTACACAGAAGTTACAGATGTTACGAATTAAATAGCAACACACAAATCTAATTTTCGGCCAGCTTCCTTGCTGCTCGAAAGATATGTCCCAACTTTCCAAGTCATTTTAAAACATTAAAGTTGGTGGCTTGGATTTTTTTTCCATAAATTCCATTAAATAGTAGATCTTTAAATGATGTCATGGGCTTTTTTAAAGCATGTATCATATTGTTGAGTAATAACACTAAGAGGGAAAAAAGTTTTGGTATGCCACTCATTCCCTTTAGTCACGTTACGCGAATTCTCAGCGGCCTACATAATTGATTTGCATCAGACTGAATGCCTAAAACGAAGGCAATCATAAATAAATCACAGAAACCCCATTTGGACAATTGGTTATGTTTGTGACCATACCAAAAAATATAAATGGCCTGAAAAGGATAAATAAATCGTACAATGATTTAATGTTCAAACACCAATGTTTCTGCCCCATTTCACCACTACACCTAATAAAGTAATTACATTATAAAGGAAAAACTATTTTCGGATTAATTTGGTTGTTCATTGTGAAGTTCGAATAACACATCTTTTGTGATGTTCAATTCAGGAACAAACTTTTAATTCAATTTCAGCAAAGGCAGACATATCCAGCTAACAGAACAATCCTTCTAAAATACTTCATAACGAAAAGTAATCATGCTATTTGTGATAACCACCAACTACGACCGACTACTCCTGTGGGCTCCGTCAGTGTAAATTTATATTTATGGGTCCGATAGTCGACCTATACAGGATCTTGGTAAAAAAAATATTACGTAGGATTTGGAAACTTTTGTAGCTGTTTTTAAATAAATAACAATACTCACTTCTGATTATTAGATTGCCCTTGTATTATACTACACACGTCAAATGACAAAATATTCAGTTGTAAACAGAACATTACTTAAAAAACAAGACAAACACAAGTGATCAGTAAACAAACTCTTCCTATTTTTATGTTATTAATTTATTATTACCTCTCCTTTAGCATGCTTGGCCAATTTTCCCCTTTAATTACTTATTTCTCAAACCAATAAAATGTAATGGTAACAGAACTTGATCTTCCTACAATAGTCAATTTTGAAGATAACACAAAAAATTCCCCGTTTATTTACTTCCCTTGTTGTGGATCCTCTGCATTCTTGACCAATGGTACTGCGCATCCATTTCCACCCATTTCCATCCGTCCGTGTGTTCCGCACACGTAATTCGCTTCTAAGTTACTGTCCCGGATTTTATATACTACTTCTCAATTTTTACAGGAAAACCAAAAACTAACATTAAAACCTTTTTCCACTGTCGTCGGCGTTCGACATTACTGCGTCGAACAAAAAAAAGTCAAACCGAATTCCAAATAACATCGGCGCATTATCCTTCCAATCCGCGCTATGCTACGCCAGAAAAACCTTCTGTCCACATTATTCGTCGTTCGCGCAATTTAGCTATTCTGTTCCTGCGCGAAAAAACAACAACAACAAAATGCGTCCTTCCAGGGTGCAGGTCATCTCCTGTCTCTCACATGCTCCTATCGTGATTGGCCCTTCGTTCTTTCACGCTGGAATTGTTGATTCCTTGGTTGCTTTTTGTATTTTTTTATTCATTATTTTTGTTTACCCACAGAATGACTCATGTGTCCTCTTCTCAGGTTAATCATTAACATTTTTCTTCCTTCCGCCCCCGTCATCACTGGTATTGACATTTCCTTCTAATAGTTTTTCAATTAGAACTCGCGCTTTGTATCCATTTATCCAACTAATTGTTGCGACCGTCCATGTTTGCACTCTAAAATAATTTTCCCTTATCAATATTTGTTTATTTTTCTACTCCCATGGTATAATGCTGTCATTTGACGGCTGCAACCAATTGCATAATGATAGTCATTTCGATACAGTTTTCATTATGATACAGGTTCTTGACCAATCACAGAGAAGTTTACAAACGAAGTATTGACACCTAATTAATCAGTGAGAATCGTTTTAGCAAATGTTTTGTTCGATTGTGTACATTAAAATTGTATTTGATATTATATTATGCTCAATAGTTTTATTTTCTTTTATTATTCGTATTTTTTCGTGGTATATTATTTAAAATAAAATAGATCGTAATTTCACTTTGGTCCTATTTGACTAGCGCAGTACTCCCTGGTAGGCGGACAGGTAACCACAGCCACCTGCGGCAGCATGCGAGGGTAGATTTAGCTAGCTGTCCGGTAGGTGGTCTTAACTGAATCCACTGCCACGAAACTATTCATTGTAAAAGTTTAACTTATAAAAGTAGAAAAAGTATCGTATGAAACTCGATGTAATGGGTATTAATACACTCGGGTGAAGTTTACGATACTCGTGTATTAATACCCATCATCATCGTTTCATTATGTACTATTTTGTGATGACCTATCACATATTCTCACATCATCCTTCACAAAAATACTTCAGCCGGTGTTACTAATTGGCAGCCTAGCATCACCTATGTTTCTCATCCGCGTAATTGCGATCGACAGTAATCGCGATAGGTGGGCGGCCATTTATAATCCGCGTAAGAATGAGCCAAAGTGACAGCTAAACAAGTCAACATCACATGTACTTCAGAGAAGTATCCCTCCGCCGCGACTGCTCTTCGTATAGACACGCCTCTTCGTATAGTGTTTATGGCTCCACGGCTTTCCATGGTTCACAATGTAATTCTATAAAAAAATTAATGTAAAACGCAAAGCACAGAACAACGAAACGCTTACAATTACAGCTCCCAGCAGCTCGCCATCTTCCGGAAACACGTGGGCCGGCATCTCACATTCAAGACTGGGTTTTCAAATACACATAATACTTAACACACAAAAAGTAAATTCAATATAATGTTATAAAAAAAGGAATTTTTACAGAAGAGTACATAGCACTGCACATCCTAATTTCAATTATTTCTCGTGACGCACTACATTTACGTCGACCGAGGCCATCACAAAAGGAAGCGTCGAAGCCATTTACAAGTTAGCCAACTGGAAACGAACGAATGGAGGACTCAAGGACGGAATGACAACAGAACCTTCAGTTGAGTTGCCAGCACTAGCTATCAAAATGGCTCGTTCTTATAAAAGTCGCTCTTTACCCGTGCCGCGCGCCGCCGCTGAGCAGTGGGCGCGTCGGTGGCTGGTCGCGGCAGCCGGCGGCCGCGGGGGGAGCGGCGGCGTGCGGAGCGGCCACGAGGAACTCGCAGTCGATGGGCGGCGCCAGGCCGGCCACCACGCCCCAGCCCTCGTCCGCCGGCGACGGCAGCAGCAGCAGCCAGCGCGCGCGGGACAGCGACGCGGGGCGCGCCTGCAGCTGCGGGCAGCCCCCAAATGACATCGATCAGCTTCTGCCCGTTGAGCTAGCGGTACATACAGGGTGACCGGAGAGGAAACGCCGAAACTTCGAAAATACGCTCTGAAGACAATTTTAAGCATATTTTGTCTAATAAACTACGTGCAGATTCTGAATGGTTGAGCCGCAATAAGCACTCAAAAGTTGGTTTGAAAATATGCTTTTTAGGCAAAAATTTGCATTATGAAAGCATAGTAACACTCCAGAAACATGTAAATTGTTTATTATTTACAAAAGAAATGAATATATTTGCTCAGACAGAAAACTTAAGCGAGAAATAAAAAAGCAGTCGAATTGTGTAAATTGGGTGCTTTTGTATTTCTCGCTTAATTTTTCTATCCGAACAAATACATTCATTTCTTTTGTAAATAATAAACAACTTATATGTTTCTGAAGTGTTTCTATGCTTCTATAATGCAAATTTTTGCCTACATATCATTTTTTCAAACCAACTTTTGAGTGCTTATTGCGGCTCAACCATTCGGAATATCCACGTAGTTTATTAGACCAAATAGGCTTAAATTGTTTTAAGATCTTATTTTCGAAGTTTCGACGTTTCCTCCCCGGACATCCTGTATAGCAGGCATGTCAAGGTCGCGGGCAAGGTAACAAGCGTACCATGCGATTTTTTTAAGTCTACCCCTAAGCCCTTATGGCCAGATGGAATATCACACGACATTTCGTGTCTTTCTCTCTCGTGCTGCTAGAAGTCGCATGGTCACAAGCACTGCTTGATACGGTCGCGATCATGGGATACCTGGCGGCACGACTGAGAACGTGGCGAAAAATAAAATGGCGTAGATAAAATTAAAAAAACGGGCCGGTAAGTTTCCAAAACATGGACGCATTGTTGATGAACGAGAAAAATGGGAGTCCTTATCTAAGAGAAGGGAACGGGCGCGTTTATGCTTAATTTACAAGACATACAGAGGAGAGACAGCATGGGCAGATATCGGTAAAAGATTACATCAACCAGATTATAAAAGCAGAGGAGACCATCCGTGGAAAATACGTTGTAGAAAGCAAAGAACTGATGTAGGTAAGTTCTCCATTGTGAATCGCACTATAGTAGATTGGAACAAACTACCTGCAAAAGCACTAGAGGCTCTTCTATCTAATGTAGGCAAATTTAAAAATATACTAAATTCTATCTAGATCACTATCAATACTGAGACAATTACGTTTATTATTATTATTATTATTATTATTATTATTGTTACTGTTATTATTATTATAGCATATATAGTTTTTGTTATTTTTATTATTATTGTCATGTCCGTTATACAGTGCAAAGAAATTATCCAAAAAACTAAGTAATACATCAGTACGATCTCAAATTCTCAATTGAGAGTAAAATAAAAAAAATGAATCAAATTAATCTTGATTTTGTAATCCTGTTCACTTAAGAGTGATAAAATCTTATGAACTTTTCTACGTTCGGGTTAGAAGGTTTAGCAGACGAATAGTTTTTTTCTGTCAAAAGTGCTGTCCATCCGTATGCGAGAATTGTTAACTTAAAGAGACATATTAATTTATTTCACATTATTTCTAAATACAATAAATGACTGAATGATTTAATAACACAACACAAAACGAAAACAAGGAAAGAATTCGCCATTCAAACATATTCCTGTCACTTATCGAAGATGTTTATATAAGTGAGAATTTAGTAAGAAAATAAACATCAAATAGAGGTAAGTAGTGAAGAAAAACATAATATAGTTCTCGGTTCTTTGATAGGAAAAAATCTGGCAAACATATTTTCGTACGAAGCCACTATTCACCGCCTCGCGCGTTTCAGGTTGTGAATGTACACCCCTTTCTGGATTTTAAGGGGAAATGAGTTCAGAATCAGGGGAAGTTGACCGTGCCCGTACGAGCGCTCGGCTCCCTAGGCGGGCAAGTAGCTCGTTCGGGCCTGTTTTGACGTGCCTGATCTATAGTCTGTCGGTGACGTCTACTTTTGAACTGAGAGGATATATTATTTAGGAATTTAATTGAGCTGACAAAGTAAAACTTTGAAAAGAACGGTTTGCAAAATCTCAGTTACAGTATGTGCGGGAATGAAGAGCAAAAGTTTGTAAAAGTACGGCAAAGAAGATTTTATTTTGACAAACGAGAGAGTTATCGCAGCAAATAAAGCACGTGAACCAAATATATTGAATGCCCCTATTTAAGATAAAAACAATAAAACAAGAGCAGATCAACAAAGGAAAGAAAGAAAAAGCTTTGTTTCACCAGAAAAATGTTTTAAGATTCACTAACTTGGAGATTCTAACTCTTTAGATTAACGTGATAAAAGTATAAAGCAGGTATATAAAACCGCGCCTACAAGAGCTACTTGTCGGCCTGAGAACCCTGGCACTTCTACGAGCACCGGTAACTTCCTCTGACTGCTCTCTCACTTCCCCTCCAAATCCAGAAAGGGATGTACACGCGCAAGATGAAGCTTTGCGGCGCGTGGACTAGTTGATTCATACGAAAATACGTCTACCAGATTAGTTCTATGAAACGATCTGGATTTTAATTATGTTTGTGTACCTAACTACTTATTACTATTTCATGTTTATTTTGCTTTTAAGTAAACATAATATTGTATCAACCTTTTGGTCAATGAGCAGTAATGTGTTTAAATGGCGATTTCTTTCCTTGTTTACGTTTTGTAATGTTTTATTGAATAATTTAGTTATTTGTTGTATGTAACAATAACGTGAAATAAATTAACAAGTCACTGTAAATTAACTATTCTCGCTTACTGACAGATAACTCTTTTAATATTGTAACGAAAAACCCCCCTCTCACTTGTACTGATATCGATCACGCCCACTAAACAGGCGCCAATGCAACGAAAAAACCCCCTTTCCTATTTACTAAAACGCCCTACGAACTGGGCACTAATGTAATGAAAATCTCCCCTCTCAACTCCTATTGTTGATCACGAAAAACTTCCTTGCTGATCACCTGTAATATCTACAATGCACACCACTGTGCCCCCCCTTTTTACTATCCGGAGTTTTCCTGTTTACATAAATTTATCAGGGCGGGCCGTGATTTGTTCTTTACAGAACACAAGCGCCACGCCAATGCAGGGACCAGGATCAGCTAGCTATGTGATAAAAACACCGGTTACGTAACATCAAAACGAGAACTCAAAATCTCGTTTGTTTATTTTCTTTTAACCAACAGAAACATTAATACCCTCATAAAAGAATCAATACCACACAACATCAACAAAACACGATATCATAAAAATCACAAAAATCAATAAACATATTATACCCAAATGTTATTACGAAATAATGAGCTCAATACTGTGGCCACACCCATTACATTGCAATCCCCCCAAAAATGTTTCCAGTTTGGCTTTGTAAACCATTTATTCTTCCCAAGAGCAAAGAAATCAAAGTCATTGACTTCACTGGAGTGTTGCAAAACAAAAAAAAATATTCCACTTCCCTTGCGTTGTTAACCAAGCGGCGACCAGGTCCACACACACACGATCTCACGCCGTCATGCGTAAGAACTCTGCTCCACTGCTGCCTGCTAGCGCCGAATTACCAGTGCCCCCCAAATTGGCACTGACCACGGCGACGATATGCAAAGACGCGCTCGAGTCTGCTGCACCTCGGCACACCTCGTTCGGCGACACCCGCTTCGATTTTTCAATGGTCGAAGTAACACCAGTTCCAAACATTAGTGGGAAAAACTTTCAAATTCACAAAACTCAAATTAGGATCGCGCGTGGCATAGCTTTATATATTACCACTAAAATAGTTCACATCACACGGCATACAGTTCCGCCACCTTGCGAATACAAGTCCGAAGGAGCAACACCTTCTCGAAATTTTATAAGTTCGCGTGTTAAAATAATATCACGAGTGACGCGGAGTACAACTCGCCACGAAGTTATTCACTCCTCTCACAGTTTATAATAGTTCACTAGTACGAGTCCAGAAGAGAACACTTCATCAAAAATTACAAATCCAAATTTTTTAAAATTATTCTTGCAACAAGCGACGCGGATTCTGCCTCTCGCTACCAAGCTATTCCCTCGTCTCTCTCCCATTGTTGTCCTAAAGCATTTATAGCTTTTTTCCGAACAAAACAATAGCGCCTCTACTGTCTTCTGCTTTATAACTTATAAAAATAGTTTATTATTAATTTCTAACACTTCCTGGATTGTCTTATTATATTGTAAAATTCCCAATTAAAATTTCGTATCCATTCCACTTCTTAGACATCACTTTTCTCGCTTCATTTTGTTTAAAAGAATGCTTTTTCGTGTGTCTCATGCCTACAAACATCGCTCGTTTATTTCTCAATTAACTCATGTAACATAATGTTTATCTATTAATGTGTCGGCGTCCTAAAATTGTGTCACCACGTTTATAATTTGGCCCGTATCCCACGGAATACTTTGGTATATGCCAAATCTCGGTTAGACACACTAGTTTTCGTTTAATTTATTAATATATCCAAACTTTTCTGAAGGGACGTCACGACCATTGTTGTTTTAGTTCTGTAACATGTTAAAATCAATGTCATGATCACAAAACTCGCGATATTATGCGTTTCTGTGACCCGATTTAGCTGAAAACAAACTTTATTGTGTTCCTTATAATTTTGTGCGTTGACTAGTAACATGCAACCATTAATTAACCACGGCGTTCACATGCTCGCCTGAAATACTCGTTTTCTCTTAGATCACCTTCACTTGTTTTTCTATATTCCGCTCTGGAAGTTTCTACATAAAGTTCTATACCCGGTTCATAAACCAATGGTCACTTCATGTTATCTACCTATTTCATTTGTAATAGATGGCTAAAACTATTACAACTTCCCCTCCCTAGACGTCGGTCACTCGCTGACGTAGTCACGATGTACCGACTTCTACTACTCTAACTCAGCAAACTCGTCATGTCTTGATCAATTGTTGGCCTCAGTGGCACCTGCTACGCTTCACACTTGCGGTTCTAACCCCTGCCTATCGTACGTGCACCTGTTGCACCACCTTGACCGTAGCATTACCTATTGTACATTCACCTGACCACAAATTCGCGATTTGTACCTGTCGCACTTTCACTCACTCACTATTCCAATCTTGCTTTCTTACTTATAAACATGACTTACATACTAAAACTACAACTAAAATACACTTACATACTTAACACAACAAAATATACACTTAACAACCGTTTCTTCTATCCCCCTTGGCTTCTATCGTTCAACCATTTCTTTATACGGTTTAATATTAAACCAATTTTGGACCCCACAATCATGTCCTTGGTTCGACAAAACAACACTGTTATTGTCTAGTACCTTTTCAATTACGTATGGGCCTTCAAAGATAGGAAAGAACTTCCGGAACAATTTTCTGCTCGGACGATGACGAGTGAGGCGACTTCACCAGAACTTTGTCACCTACGCGATACACCCCCCGATAGAACTGCCCTTGAGCCCCTTTTCTACGACTGGCTGCCTTCTTCAATTGGTCATAGATAATTTGATGGTTTCCCGTGATTGTCGTTATACCGCTGATCTCCGGAGGAACAGCGATCTCGTCAAAGGGTCCTTTCTTCTTTTGTCCGAAATGCACCTCCCATGATGTTCGTCCGGTGCTTGAATGTGGTACTGTATTCAGTACTTCGTTTAATATGGGAACTGCTTCAAACCACGCCCGATGGTTCTCCGACGAATAAACTCGGAACAAACGCGACAGCTCCTTCATCACCCTCTCACTGGGGTTGCTTTGGGGATGCCTCACTGCGGTAAAATGAATTTCTATTCCCAAGGTTGTCATTTCCTTGCGCCACCTGTCACTTGTGAATTGGCTTCCTCGGTCATGCAGTACTCGTCTAGGCTTTCCGCCTATATCGATAAAAGCCTTCATCTGCCGGACACAGTTCGCAGCATTCGGTTTTCTAATGGGAAAAGTTCTTACTAATTTTGAAAACACGTCTATAGCTACGAATAAATACTGGTTACCGAACTTAGTTTTCGGCAACGGACCGTACAAATCGACGGCGTACAGATCACGTGGACCCTGCGGTATAATGGCTTGCCACTCGCCCTCCTGACGGCGATTAGGCTGTTTCGTCTTCTGACATACGTCACAGGAGCTTGTTAATTGACGTATTTGCTTCCCCATATTCGGCCAATAACAATAATCCGCCAAAATACGCGTGATCTTTTCTCCCCCGAAATGACCGTAATGCTCGTGTGTAGATATTATCAAGCCCTTTCCGTTGCTTCTCCGGTACCCATATACGGAATTGATTATCCGGACCGTTGGTCTTGCGCAATATGATTCCATCGTGACTTTTCCACAAAGCTGCATTCCGTTCTCGTAGCTCTTGAACTTGCTAGAATCGTACTGCTGCCCAGCTACCAATTTCGTTACCTCCCGTGTAAATGGGTCTCCTTGCTGCATGGCAATCACCGCGTGCTTTGTCCATCGTGGATCGATTCACTCACGCGTATTATTGCTACCAGATTCTGTTCACCCTCTTTCTCCTCCACTCTAATTCGGGATAATAATCTGGGAGTAAGTTCTTCTTGCCCTCGCAGTATTCGATATCAATCTGAAACTGCTGTAACCACAGAAGCCCATCGAAGCAATTTCTCATTATGAGTATGACTTCTCATCAGAAAGATCAATGCCTTATGGTCAGTAATCACCGTAAAGGTCGGCCCACTAATAATGCCCCGAAAACTTCCGCGTTGCCCAAACCACGGCAAGCGCTTCGATTCTGTGGTACCGAAATTTGCCTCGCTTCCCTTCAGGGACCCGACTATCTAACGCGATAATCTGCTGTTGCCCGTAATCGCCCCCCTTGAAACAGGACTGCGCCCAGCGCCGATCCGCTACTGTCCGTCTGCAGATACATTCGCCTACGAAGTCGGGGTAACGTACCACGTACGTCTCTTCAAAAGCCTCGTAGCAGCTGTTCGTAAGCTTCCTGGCATTGTTGCGTCCAATTCCACCTGTTTCCCCTTGCGAAGCAAGTGTAACAGCGGCACTACCTTCTGTGAGTAGTTCTTAAACAAATCGAGAGTAATAGTTTAAAATACCCGAACAATCGGCGAAGTCCACGGATATTCTTAGGCGGTGGCAACTTTCGAATCATTTCCTTTTTACATTCCTGAATCTCGATCCCCTCACCGGAAAATTTCGTGTCCCATAAATTGTACTTTAAGTTGACAAAACTTACATTATTTTCTATATTTAATTTCAGGTTGTAGGTTCGAAAAATCTCAAACAATTGCCTTAAATCTCGCAAATGCGCCTTTAAATCTGGTGAAAATAACACGATGTCATCCACATACGTTATTAACGTCTCCTTCAACTCAGCCGGGATGACGTCATCCAAGTAGCGGATTAACGCCGCCCCCGAGTTCTTCAATCCGAATGGCAACCGTGTAAATGAATATACAGTTCCCTCGAACCTAAAACTGATATATTTCTGGGATCCGGATTCAACTGCAATTTGCCAATACGCTGACGGAAAAAATCAAGGGCGCTAAAGATTAGCCGCCCCTCCTAACTTCACGATCATATCATTAATGGTGGGTGGTGCTTCGTAGCGGGGAATCGTTACGGCATTCAACTTTCGTGCGTCGAGGCAAATCCTTATACTGCCATTCTTCTTTGCCACGACTACTAATGGACTTACATATGGAGTGATAGCCCTCTTAATGATTGCCCTTCTGTTCCATTTCAGCTATCAATTGTCGCACTTGTGCCCGGTGCGCGTATGGGATAGGGTATTGCTTCGTCACAAACGGTGTAGCATCACTGATCTCCAACCGAAATTTATAACCTCTCACTGCCTCTGATGACTCGTGAAACACGTCTACAAACCTTTCCAAGAGTTGCCGAATTTCTTTCCGGGCCGTTCTCTTTGTCAACGACACCTTCCACAGCACGTTCCACGCCCTGGAGAACCTCTTCCATCGAAGCCTGCACTTCGTCCCCATCGACCGCCGCCTCATCATCTTCAGCGACCACTAAGCCACCACCAATACAACCTCGTAAACGTAATGTAATTACACCTGTGCTTACGTCTACGACGGCTTGGTAGGCCCTTAATGCGTCCATTCCGATGATAATCTCGCGTACGAGTCCTCGGACCACTATTGCCGCTACCTCGATGGTCAGTCCCATCCACGCAGAATTCCAACCAAACTTGTCTTCCCGTGGTACTTGCTGCCTTCCGGTTCGCCATCACGACCCTTAGCTTCCGCGTTGGTAATTCAACCAGCTCTTGTCCATCCCTCTTCAACTCCTCACAACAATTCTTCAGATATTGCACTGATGCTACTTCCCGTATCTACCAACGCATACACCTGTCTCCCATAGCACGTGCCCTTCAACACTAAACACTTGCTCGGCTTCGCACCTTCCATTGTTTCTTCACGAAGCAATTCATCTCCCGCGACCATTACACTTGTTGTTGCTAGTACCGTAACCTGATTCCCTTCCACGTCATTTGGTTCGGGGCCACCCTCCCGCACCAAAGCTATCTAGTTTTCTCGGCCTTCTGTCTACATTCCTCTTTGCTTCCGATTCACCTTGGTTCATATCTTGACGACCCCCACCATTTTCTTTTGGTTTTGGTTGCTGTTGTGACGGCCCACCTTGTGGCTTACCTTGTCTTGGCGCTTTCTCTTCCGTGCGCACTTCAACCGCGCATACATTTTCCTGTCGGTACTTCGTGCCGTTATATCCATTCGTACCGCCCCCATTATTACCAAAGCGTGACCTCTCATTTGGGGAAATCTTGGTCATTTCCATCATTCGTCTGATCGAACCGACTAACACGCTCGATCAGCTCATCTATTGTTTCCGGCATATTATTCCATAACAAGTTACGGACGTTACCCGGCATCTGGTCGTATCAATATTCTAATAATTTCAGCGGGATCGAAATTCTCGCTACAAATCTTGAACGCACTTACTTTGCGGCGTCACGAAATCGCACATGCTTTCTGCACTTCCCTTCCGGTACTTTTCCGACATCAAGCGATATCTTAACTCGAAACCGATGATGCTGGTTCCAATAACGCTCTAAGAATTTCCCCCTCCACTCTTCATAACTTCTCGGAGTCGGTGTAAGAGCCTGCCACCAATACTGGGCCTTCGAACTTAACGCCTCCTCCACGAATCTTAATTTCATCGTCTCAGGCGTACCGTTCACAAGAAAATAATTTTCTAACGCCGTTAGAAAAGAATACGTCTGTTCCTTGCTTTCTCCGTGGAAGCGTAAATAATTCGGGAGTGCCGCGTGACTGACAACGTTCCCCAACATTCGCAGACCTCTGCGCCGCGTACATACGTTCTTCTAACTCAGTTACCTTTTGGAGAGCATTTCATTGACACTTCTTGTTTGTTCTAATTCATCCGGCCTCAGATTACTGATTTCTCTTTGAACTGTTGACATAATGTTCTCGCCTATCCCGTTCATGGAATCCTCGAGTAATATTAATCGCGCGTCCTGCCGTTGTGTTGTTTCTTTAACGACCTGCAAATTTTTGTTAATGTCATCGAACTGGCGGTGATGTCCGTCTACCACCTGTTGGACGGCTAATACGGACGACTTGACTTTGCCCACTTCTGCGCTAAATTGCATTATTAACGGATTCCTGGACTGCGAACCGCGATTCTATCTTTTCTTCAGCAATCCTTTGCGTCGTTTTCCAACTTGGAAATCTTCGCAAACGTCTCGGTTCTCTAAGCCACTGACGTCGTTCCGGATTGCCAATAATGCAGAATCTAATGACTCCAATTCTGCCCTCTAATTTACTCTCCAAACTGATATTATTCTCTACCATTTGCTGGCGCAAATTAACATTACTTTCTTCTATCTTGGCTTGCAAATTGTTTTCTCGACGGGCATTATCCGATTTTATTTCTGCCATTAACAACTGTAACATAGCATTCAGGACTCGACTCTGTAACGCCTCGTTCTTCAGCTGTGGTACGCGCTACTTCACCGGGATCATGACCCCCATCCCCCACTACCTGACCAACAGCCATTTCATTCGCGACTAACGCGACATTATCTTCCCCTTCGACCTCCAAATTTGGTAACCGCTGATAATCCTCACCATCGTCACAAGCAGATATCGTCTCGGAATCAGATCCTTCCCTGATGCTAATTAGTTTGCCACTTCGTGTTTCCATTTTTGTTATATTTCTTTATCACGTGCTAGCTATTAACAACCTGTCCTGGTTTCCTACCCCGGCGTTGCGTTTGCTAATCACGCCCCACGAATTGGGCGCCAATGTAACGAAAAACCCCTCTCTCACTTGTACTGATATCGATCACGCCCACTAAACAGGCGCCAATGCAAACGAAAAAACCCCCTTTCCTATTTACTAAAACGCCCTACGAACTGGGCACTAATGTAATGAAAATCTCCCCTCTCAACTCCTATTGTTGATCACGAAAAACTTCCTTGCTGATCACCTGTAATATCTACAATGCACACCCACTGTGCCCCCCCTTTTTACTATCCGGAGTTTTCCTGTTTACATAAATTTTATCAGGGCGGGCCGTGATTTGTTCTTTACAGAACACAAGCGCCACGCCAATGCAGGGACCAGGATCAGCTAGCTATGTGATAAAAACCACCGGTTACGTAACATCAAAACGAGAACTCAAAATCTCGTTTGTTTATTTTCTTTTAACCAACAGAAACATTAATACCCTCATAAAAGAATCAATACCACACAACATCAACAAAACACGATATCATAAAAAATCACAAAAATCAATAACACATATTATACCCAAATGTTATTACGAAATAATGAGCTCAATACTGTGGCCACACCCATTACATTGCAATCCCCCCAAAATGTTTCCAGTTTTGGCTGTTTGTAAACCATTTATTCTTCCCAAGAGCAAAGAAATCAAAGTCATTGACTTCACTGGAGTGTGCAAAACAAAAAAAAATATTCCACTTCCCTTGCGTTGTTAAACCAAGCGGCGACCAGGTCCACACACACACGATCTCACGCCGTCATGCGTAAGAACTCTGCTCCACTGCTGCCTGCTAGCGCCGAATTACCAGTGCCCCCCAAATTGGCACTGACCACGGGCGACGATATGCAAAGACGCGCTCGAGTCTGCTGCACCTCGGCACACCTCGTTCGGCGACACCCGCTTCGATTTTTCAATGGTCGAAGTAACACCAGTTCCAAACATTAGTGGAAAAACTTTCAAAATTCACAAAACTCAAAATTAGGATCGCGCGTGGCATAGCTTTATATATTACCACTAAAATAGTTCACATCACACGGCATACAGTTCCGCCACCTTGCGAATACAAGTCCGAAGGAGCAACACCTTCTCGAAATTTTATAAGTTCGCGTGTTAAAATAATATCACGAGTGACGCGGAAGTACAACTCGCCACGAAGTTATTCACTCCTCTCACAGTTTATAATAGTTCACTAGTACGAGTCCAGAAGAGAACACTTCATCAAAAATTACAAATCCAAATTTTTTAAAAATTATTCTTGCAACAAGCGACGCGGATTCTGCCTCTCGCTACCAAGCTATTCCCTCGTCTCTCTCCCATTGTTGTCCTAAAGCATTTATAGCTTTTTTCCGAACAAAACAATAGCGCCTCTACTGTCTTCTGCTTTATAACTTATAAAAATAGTTTATTATTAATTTCTAACACTTCCTGGATTGTCTTATTATATTGTAAAATTCCCAATTAAAATTTCGTATCCATTCCACTTCTTAGACATCACTTTTCTCGCTTCATTTTGTTAAAAGAATGCTTTTTCGTGTGTCTCATGCCTACAAACATCGCTCGTTTATTTCTCAATTAACTCATGTAACATAATGTTTATCTATTAATGTTCGGCGTCCTAAAATTGTGTCACCACGTTTATAATTTGGCCCGTATCCCACGGAATACTTTGGTATATGCCAAATCTCGGTAGACACACTAGTTTTCGTTAATTTATTAATATATCCAAACTTTTCTGAAGGGACGTCACGACCATTGTTGTTTTAGTTCTGTAACATGTTAAAATCAATGTCATGATCACAAAACTCGCGATATTATGCGTTTCTGTGACCCGATTTAGCTGAAACAAACTTTATTGTGTTCCTTATAATTTTGTGCGTTGACTAGTAACATGCAACCATTAATTAACCACGGCGTTCACATGCTCGCCTGAAATACTCGTTTTTCTCTTAGATCACCTTCACTTGTTTTTCTATATTCCGCTCTGGAAGTTTCTACATAAAGTTCTATACCCGGTTCATAAACCAATGGTCACTTCATGTTATCTAACCTATTTCATTTTGTAATAGATGGCTAAACTATTACAATATGCAAGACACTTTATTCTTTCCCCAGCTAAGCTTTTAACCTGAATGTAGTAAGTTCATGATGAATTTCAAAGATAAGGAGGTATCAACCACAATAAAGGATGAACTTTTTTAATATTTAGAAAATTTCGTCAAACATGCGTAACGCGTGTTGTAGAATAACACTGCATTTTATGCCAAATGGCACATGAACGCTATGGCAGTTCCGCGTAATAAACGGTGTTAAATTTGATGCACCGTTCCTTTGCTTTTGTAGAGGAAATGGAAAATAATACGGCAAAATTTGGGACAATAGCAAGTATTAAATGACATCTCCTTGGACGAGATGTCGAGTGATATACTGTCACACGGGGCAATTTTTAGTACGATCTTTACATCTAAATATTGTGGCTGTTACTCTGGACACAGTGCCCGCCTCAGAATACTTCAATTTATTTTTAATGACATCTCAAAGTCAAGTACAAACTAGGGAGACAAAGGCAGTCTGCAGTCTGGGATCTTCCACGTCACCACTGTGTTGAACGTCCGCGAACGTGTGGCGGGGCTGGTGACATGTGCTTACCACGTGCTTGCCACACAAGTGTGTGGCAAGATAGCGTTACTTGACTTGCCATTATAAATAATCGAAGTATAGTGAGCTATACCCTGACATAGTGTCACCTCGAGGTCACAAGCTGGGAGGAGAAGGGGACCGCTGTCATCCAAACGGGAACGTGTTACGACTTGAACTTGGTACTGGCGCTCCCGATTCGATGACAACGATCGCCTCTCCTTCCAGCTCGTGACCTTGAAGTGCCAAGTTGATTGTTTAAATCGGAGTACAGCTATACTTCGGTTTTTCTTTCTTGGCGCGTGGAGGGGGTGTAATCAAAAAGGAATATGTCACTGTATTTCGCGTCGTTCTAGGTTGTGCCACTAGGAGTCGCATGATGGTGACTGTATCGAGCAGTGCTGACGATCACGCGATTCCTAGCGGCACAACCGAAAACGACGCGAAATACCGTGAGATATTCCTTTTTGATTACACACCCCCACGCGCCAAGAAAGAAAACCCGAAGTGTACATTACCCGCGGCCTTGACAAATCCGGTCTAAAGGGTTGGAAGTGGATGGGGTTTGCGAGCGCGCGTGAGTCACCTGCGAGAGGGCGCGCGCGGCGGCGGGCAGCACCACGACGAGCGGGCGACCGCGCGGGCAGGCGCGCTCCAGCCGCTCCGGGTCCACGCCCCCCGCCCCCGCCCCCGCCCCCGCCTCCGACCACGCCCCCGCGCTGCCCGGCGAGCGCAGCCGCCGCAGCAGCCACAGCAGCTCCGCCGCGCCCGCCAGGCCCCGCCGCCCCGCCCCTGCGCGGGCACACAAGCACTGGAGGAGAAGGAGAGAATAGGAGACCAAAGAAGAGAGAAGGACGTCAGAAATGAAGATGTGGAAGAAGAAGATGTGCAAGATGTGGCAAGAAGAACGAAGATGTGCAAGAGGTGCAAGAAGAACGAAGATGTGCAAGATGTGCAAGAAGAACGAAGATGTGCAAAGAAGACACGAAGATGTGCAAGGAGAACGAAGATGTGCAAGAAGAACGAAGATGTGCAAGAAGAATGAAGATGTGCAAGAAGAATGAAGCTGTGCAAGAAGAATGAAGATGTGCAAAAAGAAATGAAGATGTGCAAAATAAAAGAATGAAGATGTGCAAGAAGAATTGAAGATGTGCAAGAAGAATGAAGGTGTGGAAGAAGATCGTAACTTCATTATTCGTGCATGTCTTCTGAATTTCAGTGGGAAATATGGTTATTCAAATTATTGTTTTCCATATTGTCGAGGCAAAAAATATTATTCCTTTCATGAAGAACATGATGAGGGTTAAGGGCACAATTTATAGGTAATTAACCTTTCAAAATATATTTTATTATATAGGAACGAATATTTTCTCAACAAAACTTAAAAAAACGCTATCTTTCCTGTATTCAAAATTCGACTAGAATATGGTTTAGGATAGAGATCACAGAATTATGAAAACGTGCACAAATTTCACTTCTCCCCATAGCTCGTCACACACAGTTTTTAAACTGTTTTTGACGTAAATAAATTAATAAAAATAAATAAACCCTACAAAAATAAGTGACATAACTGTTGTCAAACTAGAGAGCTAAAAAGGGGTACAAAATAGAAAGAAAACAGAAAAACTAGGAGTACTTGACAAACATAGTATACAGTCAATGGTATGCAATATTCTTGTTCAAATTCAGGTTAAACCATTTAGCGTGAAGCAATACGAATACATGACCCTCTAAAGTAGAATTTTCAAGAATTTGTGAAACCAAACTGAACTAAAAAGTAAAATAAAAAGTTTATTTTTTGTTGCAGTAGAAAGTAATTTACTTATTCCCTATACTGTATTACTTACCATTTTCATTGGGGGGAAGCACGTGAACACAGCTGGGTTGAAAATGACGCAACACGGCGTTTATGAGATTCAGAATCTCTTCAGTTTCCGTCGCTGTCGCTACTGCCGCTTCATTTAAGAGCGAGAGGATGATCGCCACTCCCCAGACGGAACGGGTGAGGGAAACATCTTCCCACATTTAAGATCACGTCACTCCCACTCTCCCCTAGAAAAAATTATTAACGATAATTTAAAAAATAACATTTAGAGTGAGAAATTTAGGCAATTCTCTTTCGTTAACGGTCAAGATTAGAAAATATATGTTTTCAAGATATTACATTAAATATGAATTTTGAAAAGAGTCATTTGACGTAAGAACTTTACATTTTTACTTTTTCGTATACGTAGGTATACGGAATAATGTACGTAGTATAGAGAAAGTTATGTAATACTTCGGAAAATCGATTTCGAGATTTCAACGGAAATACGCGTTTTGAGTTCCACTGTGAACAACACTAGGGATTAAACTATTCATAAGATTTTTTTCCAATGTGGACACTCCTTGGTTGATCTGGCTCGACTCGTATTTTGTAAAATATCCTTTAATTTTTGGGGGCACTATATATATGAAGCCCCTAGAATATGTTCTAAATTTTCTGAAAAATAACGCCAAATTTTTTTCTTTAAATTTTTTGTAAAAAAGGATAAAATACTCTGAATTTTCGAAAATTGTGAAAGTTTGAAATATTTTCGATGCTTTTCTACAACTACAAATTTGAAGATAGAGATTTTTTTCTTCAAATGAAATGTGTCCTTCATAATTAATTTTTTCAGTAAAGTCAAGCATATGTTTTGAAAAAATATGCAGTTTTCGCGCAATATTTCGTATAATATGCGCAATATCAAAAACTATTAAAAACAAGTATTACTCAGCTCCAGATTTTTTCTTTAAACTTTTTGGTAGTGTTAAACGTGTTTTAGCAGATGACACAAAAGTCATTTTACTCTTTCCTTTTGCCTTTTTAAAATTTTGGAAATATATTATTTTAAATATCTCTCACGCTAATATGCTCATTTCCAGCGATTTTGTATACATTACTAGTGGACCCGGCAATTCTTCGCGATTGCAATGTATTACTCTTCACATGCTACTGGTCACATGATGCTAATCACGTTTTACGTTTAGTTTTGCAAAAATTGTAATACATGAAAGACTCTCTCGCGAGTATGGATTTATTCTCCGTCCTGGTTTTGGATATAGTTGTTAAGTATCCTACTGTTAAAACGTTCTACCTCAAGTTTGGGCATGCATTCACTACGTCACTGTCTTGGAGAAATTTTATTTTCTTGTCCGAGGTAACGGTCAAATAACAATTTCTGCCGATAGGTAATACTACTTTATTGCACAAAACTGTACAACGGCAAGTCTCAGTAATTGACTTACTGCTTTTCAGTCTAATCACAAGAAAAATTCAGAAGATCATAAACATAACATCAAAAGAGAATAAACATAAGTAGAAAAAAAGCATAAATGTAAGTACATGCGGGTTAGAAAGTGAAATAAGTTACATGAGAATATAACTGTAAGTGAATAGCAGATAATATGAGGCAATATAACATAACAGGAAACACTGAAGTAATGCTAAACTTACACATCAAGAAGATCACAAAATAATACAATACATCAAGAAACACTGAAGAAAGATTGAAAGTGATATTATGCCCCTGTGATTTCACCATCACAGGGGCATGATATGCAGCGAAGGCGCGCTTAATACTTGAGAGTGCGACGGGTTGCGTTGAGCTTCCATTCAGGAGCGCCTGAGACAGTACGAAACCCAATCATCAACAACGCCCCCGTTTCGCGTCTACGTGCGACAGACACACGTACATTCCCATTTTACTGTAGCTATATTATTCGCGCAATTTAAGCAATAAGTTTCTTCACAATCGAATGAACGGTGCGGCAGCTTATAAAATAAGAATAAGCAAACATGGCTTTTTACTTTCCCGTATACGTACGTATACACGGAGTGATATACGTAGTATAAGGAAAGTTATGTAATGCTGCGCGAAACTAGTGGTGCTACAGAAGGGCACAGACTTTCCCGTATTAGTTTTCTGTTGCGTTTGGTCTCGGCTAGCTTTTCGGACTTGCCAATACTTTTGACAGCTGCCGTCTATCGCCGCCCGAACTACATTTTTCCACATTTTCTTAAGTTTTCGGTTTTCCAATAGTAGAACAAAACTATTATTTTAAGAATATAAAAAACAATTAAACCTTGCCCTAAATGGCAACTTTCGTTGAAAAATGTGGAGCCGTTTCAAGAAAATGGCGTTTAAGCGCTACTGTAAATGCGAAATTTGAAGCTCTTTTTTACAGAAAAGTTTTGAGTTTTCGAAAAACTTCATTTGAAGTCAATCAAAAAACTTATACTCACATATTCAATAATGTTTACAAATAGCTGGAAAAGTTCATTTTAACCGTGTGAGAAAACTTTTCCACCTGCAAACAATGTCATATTTCTTATTAAAATTACTTGAAGAAATAAAATTGAACATATTACAATGAAACCCAGCTGTTGAAATATTTATAATGAACTTTAAAATTATTAATGACTGTTAGTAGAAAAAACCTACATGTAATTCCAGAAAATGCACGAAAGAAACAAACTAAATAACTATAATTAATTATTGAATGAAATAAACGAAAAACTCACAGTACTCACAATATTCTCTGATTCCGGAAATCCTTGCACAAATTATTTCTTGACTTCATTTATCAAGAAGAACTCTACAAAATCATAATTACGTAACTATTTTGAATCGTGACTTTCAAACTTATTGCCAATTGTAAACATATTAGTTGCTTAGGTAGCATTCATGACGTCATAACATGAATTCAAGAACTACAACTACGAATGACAAATTAACATCCGAAATAATTTCGCTTCCTTAAATCATAATACTGTTATTCAAAAAAATAGTGTATGCAACTCGTTTATAATGTTACTTTTTTGCACTCATAAGAAGATATTACCGAACTTACTCCTAACGTCGTTCGTTCGGTAATATCTTCTTATTCGAGCAAAAAAGGGCAACATTATAAACTAATTCATAATATACTATTGTCATTTTCTTAATTTTTCTGTTTCCTTTTGGCAGAATGGAAATAATAATTTTAGAATATTAAAGAAGAAAAAATGTAGCCCTAAATGGAAATTTTCTTGGGCCCTTTTAAAGAATATTGCGTTTTAGCGTTACTAAAAATGCGAAATTTGAAGCTCATTTTCACCGAAAATTTTTGATTTTTTCAAAAAACTTTATTTGAAGTTATTTGAAGCACGTACACTCACAAATATAATAATCTTTACAAATTGCTGGTATTGTGCATATTAAAGATGTGAGAGATCTTTCAAAAAATTTACATTTATGTAATTTTTGAAAAAACAAAAATAATAACAACACAAAATAAACTTTACGCCATATTAAAGAGTGTAATTAGCACTATTCGTTACAAAAGTTTCAAGAAAATTTTGCAGCCATAAATGAGAAAATGGCGTTTGAGCGTTTCTGAAAATGCCGAAATTTGAGCTACTTTCCACAGAAAACGGTAGTGTTTTTGAGAAACTTGACATTATTTAAAGCATATATACTCGTAAATATAATAATGTGAAAAAAATCGCCGATAATGTAAATATTAACGACGTGAGAGAGAAGTAAAAAAAATTACATTTTTGTAATTTTTGAAAAAACCAACCGATAGACCAAAATGGCTTTTATGTCAACTGATATAGTACATTTAGCACTATCCCTACCAAAAGTTTAAAGAAAAAATTTGGAGCTGTTTTAGAGAAAATCTTGTTTTTGTAATTTTTTAAAATTGCACATATTGCACGCAATATTTCACGAAAACTACCAAAATTTTGAAAACATTTACAGTGACCTTTATGAAAGAACTCAATATGCAGAACAAATTTTATTTGAAGAAAAAATCTTTATCTTCAATTTTGTAGTTGGAGAAAGACGCCGAAAAAAATTCAAACTTTCACAATTTTCGAAAATTCAGAGCTATACGTGAAAATCGGACCTATGCCATGTTAATAAGTGTGTTTTACTCTATTCATACAAGAAATTGAAAGAAAAAATTTGGAGCCGTTTTTGAGAAAATGTTGATAATCCCCGGGGAGCTTCATATAAAGTACCCCCAAATTTTGAAGAATCTTTTTCAAATATCTCAAAGCTTCGACTAGAATAAGATCGACCGGGGAATATCCATTTGGAAGAAATCGTACGTGTGGTTGGGGCGCAAACGCTATTTTCTTTAAAATGGCCCGTAATTTTTAAAAGAAAATTTCCATTTTGGGCTACATTTTTGTCTTCTTTAATATTATAAAATTAATATTTCCGTTTTACTATTTACGTGGCACTATTTACTTTTATATACACTTACGTATATACGCAAATGTACTTTTCTGAATATCTCTCACGCCGTTAATTCGCATATTTACAGTGATTTGTGGGCGTTATTGCATTTGTGAGTGCATGTGCTACAAATCACGTCCAATGAAGTTTCTCAAAAAAAACTAAGTTTCCTTTGAAAAAGAGCTTCAAATTCGTATTTACAGAAATGTTAAAATTTACTAAATGACGGCTTCAAAAATTTGTACGAACATTGTCATACAGGATGAGGTTTTAACTCTTTTTAACGTAACGTTCTTAAATAATGCTTCAGTTTCACCATTACGGGTCCGAAAAATTGAGAAAATGTGAAAAAATATAGTTTGGGTAGCCATTGAAGGTAGTTGGCAAGAGGATGGAGGAAGACCGAAAAGCTAACCCATACCAAAGAAATTTAGAAAACTATCTAGTACGAGAAAGCCTGTGCCGTTTGTAATACCGCTAGTTTATATCAGTTTCTTTTTGGTCAATTTTTGACATCAGAGTTTCCATTGGTTAATTTTTAAATCGCACATTTTCGGCATGAAGTGAACGTAATGTACTGAAAATTAAACTTACTTCAATATGACATTTATACATTATTAACATCGTACTTTAACGAGAATATTTTTTTCTTTAGTAGTACATTCGCAAATGGTGGTTCCTTTACTATATTTTTAACCTATGACCTTCGTTATTTCGGGTTTCCAGCCAAACACAACAATATCCTCGTCATTTTAAACATTTTTTCAAAATATGTCTTTGATCTTTTAATTGTGTCTGAAATTCTTCTTTCCGTAATGTCTTAGAAATGCTCTTTGTCATTACACAGATTCTTCAAGCTTAATTTCGTGATCCATATTCTTTAATGTTTTATGTTCTTATAGAAATATTCCTGATAGGGGTCTCTCAGTAAGAGTTTCCTACACACAGAATTTAGTGGTCCGTTACGATCGATATATTAATATTTCCTTTACAGTACAGGCTATACTCACTCAAGCTGCAAAATTATACCAGAAAGAGGATACAATGCCTTTGATGTCTGCCTTTGATCTTCAAAGATAACTCTTTCATTTCTCTTCTTTGTTTTTATGGTTGATGATATTTTATATTTTTATGTAAAATGGTTTTGTGACGCTCGTGCCGCGCCGCCCATTAAAATGTAGCACGAAAAGATTCACGAAGTATATTTCAACGCTACTCGTGATTGTATTAAGTTGCGGCATTATCATTGCAATTCAAATAGCGTAACGAGCAAGACAAACTATTTTAATAATAAACTTGCTAAGCAGATACGATATATTATAATGTGCTTATTATTTGCATAATAACAGAAATAGTAACATTACTTGTGATATTTGCGAGTGCCCATTTCCTTTAGAATTTCATGCTCGATAAAAATCTAAAACTTTTAAGAATGTATATCATCTTATCACACATAGAATGAAATGTAATTGAATAAGAAAATAAAGTGAATGACGTTTGTACATAGGAAAATTAACGACATACGTAATGATCAATAATTTTTCATATTTGAAATAAATGTTACCAGTGACTTCGGTAAAGCTTACTTCGGTAAAGCAATGAAATCACTACCTCATGATAGTATTACGGGAAACTATATTTTGTTAATATATTTATAAAAGAAAACATGCTGTGTATTTATACTACAATGACCTACGTTTATTTACAGATTTAAATCACGATATAAGTACACGAACTTCATGGATAAAAGGGTAAAGTAAGGTACACAATTTGTAGCTCAGAGCAAGATTAAATGGCCATACAGAATATTCTGATCTTTTAACCTCATCTAGATATTTTATTTTCTTAGAATGGCAATGAAATAAATGAAACCACTGAATAGATATTTATTTGAATCAGTAACTTATAATAATAAAGTAGCATGATGGTGATAATTTTACGAACTTATTGTGCTATCATATTTCACAGATTTACTGATGCGCAATAATTTTAAATATGTATGGGAAAATGTCAGTAATGTGTGTGTTTACATTATTTTCTGGATCTCAGTTTTTTAATGCAGTATTATTTTTTCATTTTCAACGTGATGGGTTAAGATTCTTCATTTCATTTCCATCGATACTCTTTAGGTTTTTGAGATAGTAAATATAAAATAGGTATCTGTGAGAAGGATTACCAAATCCGAGGACATTTTTCTTCAGCCTCCGATTGAGCCTTTAAAGACATGTAAGAGGATTGTGGGCGATTGCTTTTCATTTTTAACGTATTCTCTGCCAATACCGACGCCATATCGTCAATTTGAGCTGAACCGTAGGTACGTGAAGAAGTCTGATCCGATTGACGTCCCCGCCAAATGCGAGCTGCATATTGCTATTAAGTTTCTTCAAAAAGAAGGGAATACTGTATCGGAAATTCACAAAAGACTGAACTGTGCATACGGTGTAAACTGTCAAATAAATGCTGAATGCTGAATGAATGATGAATGCTGCTGTAACCAAAAAACATCTGGAGCAGATGGGTCGACCTTCACCATTCGGCGTAAAGCCCTACTAAACAGCATGTGTCTTTCATCTCTTCATAGAAATGAAGAAACGGATAGAAGGCTAAAGGTTCCAGACCAACGACGAGCATAAAAACAAAGTTCATGTCCATATCAAATCAATGGCGACAATGTTCAATCAAGAAAAATGTTCATAGAAAGAAATTGCCTGAATCTTCAAGCGAGTCTGTAGAAACGTAACCGTGTTTGTACACAACGTTTTGTAATAAATCCATTTTTTCTTTACTCTTGTTTTTCTGTTACAGTCCAATGGAATTTGAGAAAAAGGGCCACATAATGTAGACCATTAGAACTACATCGTTTACTAGATAGCAACGATTTTTTTACATGGAAGTTCTATTTATTATTTTCTTATAAAATAAAATAAATAACGCAATGTTTACATTATTACAGATTTGTAATGTTCTTTGATGTAATAAAGAAATTTTTCTTGACAGAGTCACTTATTATTTTCCAACAAATGATTTGACAAAACATGACAGATTCCCAGCTTTACTGAGGATAGTACCAATTCAACCAAAAAAACTTTTCTTGAAATAAATATACCGATTATTATGAGAATACGTCCTTTCTCTTCCACTGACCCTTTCCTACGGTCGACGGAAAACATTTGGAAGAACAGGTTATAAACACTCTTAGGATATAAACACCATTCGTTTCAGAATCCTCTCGGTAAATTTTATTTTAAGTCGACCAATATGTATATCACTAAATCAGTTAAAGCAATAATATACACTAATTTAAGCCTGAAGAGCTGTAAAAGCATTACAATAGAAAAGTACTACATATGTAGGTAATAAATGGAAAATCGAAATGTCCAAATATATTGTTTTATATCTTTCAGTACTTAATCTCCAAGTCTAATGAAACGATGAATGTTAAAATCTTCTGGAACAATATAATCACTATTCAGTGTGAAGAAAGGATTAAAGATTTTTTTGGAAACATAATTGAAATGTTTTATATTTACCAATATCTGTACATGTATCTACACAATGTTTGTTACAGCGGACTGTAGAACACAGTTATAATCATTAAAAATTTTTTTGTTAAGAGACTCATGTGTCAGATGAGTTTTGGACACTTCCTTCACCTCATTAATCTTTGCATTTACAAAATCTTCGAAAAACGCGCCATCTTCACTTCGCTAATTATAACTCCACACTCGCATGCTTGCTCATGCACGACGAAACATCAATTGTTTTCGATATGTGAATTGCAACTTGTACAACAGAAAGACCAAGCCCAATATACGAGTAGTTAGTCTTGAAATGACGTAATGAATAAATGAAAGCACGTAATCTTTCATTCTATTAATTTTAAGGAATTATGAAAACTAAGTTTTTAAACTATAAAATATGGTAATAAAAGAAAGTGATAACAAATCTTTGGTCCACTATCTTTTATTTAAAGAAACAAATCACAAAATTTGATTGAGTTAAAAGCTAACATTTCTTTCTAACAAAAACCCTTATTTTTTAATACAAATATAACCTTAGGATGTGTTTCACTTCAAACATACCCTGTCGCATCCATGAAAATCTTTGAAACCAACGGGGTACACACGTACAGTCACCCAATGCTTTTATACCTTGGTACATAATGTTAATCTTCACGCCAGCACCACAGTGTTTTCAGGGGGGGGGGGAAACCGTCTACACAATAGTCAGACATGCTCCACGCAAGCCAAGCGTATCGTGACTTCATCATATCGAACGTAAAGCGGTGCTTTCATAGCTTTGATGTCATACATCAACTCTGATAATACAGCTATTCACGTGCCTCAACCATCAATTCAATGTATATCAAGCAATAATGGAAGTCAGAATTAATCATAACACTTTTTCCAACCAATTGTCTTTGTAAATCTATACATCAGATGTTTATTGGAACGTACATAAAATTATGTAGTCACATTATAAACCATATTGTACAAAACATTAAGCAAATGTCTAGTATTTAATCAAAATTTAACTTTAAAATAAAACTTGTAACGTTTACGTAAAGGAATACGGGAATCATTATTTGCTTCACTACAGTGACACGTGCGTTTTTGTCAGAGAAAACTTACATTTTTATTTAATTTTTCTTATTGGTTTTCAAAGATGAGTTTAGATCAGGCAATAGCCTCCGGAAATTAAAGCAGAGTAACTCACATTGCTCTTTTAATCTCGTTCCATTGAGGAAGGTAATGGCTACAACTCATTTACGACTAAAAATATAGTATCTAAAACAGAATAGTATGATTGACATCAACGAATACTTGTTTCAATATCTCAGCATCAAAGAGATGCTGATCAGTATTTCAATATTTGTCATTAAATTAAAAATGACTAGTGGTGCTACAGAAAGGCACAGACTTTCTCGTATTAGTTTTCTATTTCCTTGGGTCTTCGCTAGCTATTCGGAATTGCCACATTCTCTTTCTTGCCAGCTACTATCTATCACCGCCAAAAGTACATTTTTTTGTCATTTTCTTAATTTTTCGGTTTCCTATTGGTAGAACGAAAATATTAATTTTAGAATATTAAAGAACACAAAAATCTAGCCGTAAATGGCAATTTTCTTTTAAAAATTATGTGCCGTTTAATATTCTAATTGTAGAAAGACGTCGAAAACAATTCAAATTTGCAATTGTCAAAAAATCAGGGATTTCAGCGAACTTGAGACCTACACCACTCTTTTAAAAATCTTTCACACTAAGCAACAAAAATGAATAAAAAACTTTGGAGTGATTTTTTGAAAATTTCGAAACTCTCCCAGGGGCTTCATGTCAAGTACTTCCCAAAATTAAAATATCGGAGAGATAATCGACTGAAAGGATTAGCTGCTAGCGTTTTTCACATTCAGGCAGACTGGCAGACATTTTGTCGTCAATCGATTTTTCGGTATCAAGGACCCACAAAACATAGATTCTGGCCACACATGTGTTAGAGGATTTTTCTAAATTTGCAACTCGATTTATCCACGTTTTCGTTATCAGGGCCCTGAGTTAAGGGTTTTATAATTAAAATTCGCCGGTTTTTCGCACAGCATTACATAATTTTCTCTCTGCTGCATATCAAGAGAGTAAATTACACCATTTTGTTCCACATAATATTAGGAATAAATAATTTCTTTACCTTTTGAACTCAGAAGAATGTATCCGGTTAGAATGTATTTTGTGTAATTTTCCGATTTCAACGAAACGTTTATGTCAGCGGAACATTATGCGTGTTTCCGTGACTTCAAGCGCTATTGAAGACTTGTCAGATCATTAGCGTCAAATGCGGGCAGAGACTGCTGTGCCATTCAGACCGCGTGCTGGTGGGTTAACGGTTTGACAGCCTAAATTCTGGCTCAATCTGGGCCACGAGTAACAAAGAACTGTCGTAATTTGTACTCCAATTAAGTCAATGCACAAATTTACGTTTTTCTTCGTTTGGAAGAAAAAATAATTTGTTTTGTTCGACAATTCTTAGAGCTATCCTTAGTGCTTTACCTTAATATAAGTACAGCCTTTTGGACTTCACAGAAGAAGAGAAATTGTCGAGAAAGTGCTCAACAATCGAGCGTTTCTCATCAAAGAATCATAAGGCACGAGTACGTCTGTGCATCTAATCGAGGCTAAGACGGTGATGTGCTTTTTATCACCTGAAATGACTCACCCAGTATAATTACGTTAATGGGTTAAAATTATTGGAGTATCTTACCATTTACAAGGATTCGAAACGTATCATTCGATTCGTTTTATTTCGAGATCTTGAAAAGAAGTCGACATATACCTAATTGCTTTATCATCTGTTTATGCGTATATTTACGTATTTGCAACTGCAACTTAATAAGTGGTCCTGGCTTCGAGTCCTCAGGCTGGTAGATGTTCTATACCAGTAAAGCAATTGGGTGAAGACCTCCCGCTCTCTGGATGAAAATTCAAGGGTCTGACTTAACATTTCTGTTGTTCAGTTCATTCAATTAATATCGATACAAAGTGGTTTCCAGAACTATACTTTCAACAAAGGGGAACGGACTGCGCCTGATACTCTCTTCCCCAGTTTGTTTTCATTTCCATCCTTAGAGCTTCGTATTTGTCTGATTCTCCGATTCCATATGGTCCGATTCCATTTCATATGGTCCATATGTAAAAAAAATATTAAAGTAGAGAAAATCGTCTAAAGTAATCATTCTACCATAACCCAACTTTGATATGAATTATGGATTTCGGCTTAGAACAGTAATTTGTTTAATAATTTTTAAAATTATTATTCGATGGTACCACACATATGCCAAAACAACTCTCATTAACATGTAACTTCAACATAGTAAACAATTTATTTCGTGCAAACTATCTAATCACCAGTGCGTTACTGTGTTTTGTGGCAAAAATCAATCGCGGTCACATTTTGCTAGCACTCTTAGTACGATAAAAAAAACTCGCAGTTGAGTGGGAGCGATAGTTCACGGCGGTAGCATCGATGGCAAACCGGTGGTCCTAGGGTTCGAGCCCAACAGTCGCGGACTTTCGACTCTAGCTGCATATCTGGATTGAATTCAACCACTTCATACTCCGCTAGAATTTTTTTCAAGGTTACTTCGATCAATACCAGCCAAATGGCAAAGCAGTACTTTAATAACAGGCAAAGATCTCTCCTTCCTTACCCTTTACCCTCATCTCCCGTTGCGCACACACACACACGCACGCACACGCACGCACACGCACACACACGCGCGCGCGCACACACACGCACACACACGCACACACGCGCGCGCGCACACACGCACACACACGCACACACGCGCGCGCGCGCGCGCGCGCGCACACACACACACACACACACACACACACACGCTTATACTCTTCACTATCACCGAGGTGTAGTGACTAGACAGGAGCTTAAAGCTTGACCGACCTGTAGGTCGGCACCGTAACTCACTTTTCAGACGGGGAAGTTCACCGCCATCTACAAGACGCCATCTCCAAATACGCACCACCTTTACGGGACTAATAACCTAAGTAGACGACACATCCGGAATCAGTAAATACTTTCACACACAGAGTTTTGAATTTGGATTCAAAAGTAAAGTACGAATACAAATCAAAAATCCCAGACACACATCCTCCAACACGCACCTGTTTTCTGTTTCCAGGACGTTTCAGCTTCAACGGCTCACAGTGCCCAAGGAGACCAGGTGGCGCTCTGCTGCAACGCGCCCCTCGCGGCCCACCGGTCACAGGAGCGCTTAAATGCTTACTGGTCACACTGGTCACTGGTTAAACGCGAGGCCCCGGCGGACGCTGCCCGCGCGGTCGGAAGACTCGAACGCACGCGCCCGCCGCCGCCCACGACCCCACCTGGCGCGCTGGCGCGTGTTCGCGTGCAGATTGATCGATTGACGCGTGACCATCGCGTGAGAGGAGACCGGATGGATTTTATCATTATTCGAGACAAGGTGTTGCTTTAGAGAGGACCTGGTAAAGGAGCCAACGCTATGAAATGCTAACCGTGTTAGCGGTGCGATAATGAATGAAGAGAAAGTAGGCCAACTCTAAATCTCGTGTTCTATTTTTTACTGCTTTCATTGCGTTTCTGTTATTGTGTTTCTAGTGATGTAAGTCGTGGAACTGAAGTTTTCGGGAGTAAGATATCAACACAATTTCACTGAAAAACTTGAGAAGACACTACAAAAAGATCCTAAATTCAAAACATAAATGCAAGTTACGCCATAGAAATTTATAATTGTAGAATAAATGTAAACAAAATAGCTCATTAGGTGATTTCATACTTTTCCATGAAAACCATGAAAAAAACTCATGAAAGTTTGAGTAATGTAAAAAACTGACAATTTGACGAGAAAAATTAGAAGTCAAAACGTCCAAGAACTTGTTTTCAACATTTTCCATTTAATGCAATTTTTCAAAAAAAAAATCACTAACTCGCATTTCTTTCAATAAAATTTCTGACATTGACACATCTCACTTGACGATGTTTGTAGTTACTGCGAAGGGCAAGAGAAGAGTATTCGTTGAACAGAAAAGAAATTAGTGTGCCGAATGCCTCACCGGGTGTCAGAAGTTAACTACACTCATTCAATGAAATGTTCTTCAAATAATAATAATAATAATAATAATAATAATAATAATAATAATAATAATAAGGGGGGCGAGCCATGTCCACGTCCCCGACGTGCCCCCTGGGACCTTCCGTATAGATAATATGGATGCTAACGGACCTCTGTGAAGATCAACGGGCCAAGAGGCGGAAGAGGATCCCTGGATTCCAACGGTTCCTGGCGCGGACGAGTCTTCAGAGGAGCATACCTCTATAAAACAACCTGGGCTCAGCTGGCTCCGGCTGTCAGTACCCAGCAAGGGCCCCTGCCTAGGGTCACAGGCGAAGATCTAGCGAGGGAGAAGTCGCACCCACGAGGAGTCTACTCCCTGAGGGAGAAAACCCCAACAAAAAAACCCTGGCTGTAGGGATAAAACGCAATCCACAGGGACTTTTCCCCTCTTTTTCACCCTTATTCTGAAATAAGAGGGAACCTGGGTCTCGGGTTTGCACCCCGCCACTCAGAGAAGCTTTGAAAAGCAGCCACTAGGTATAAGGAAGCCTCGGCCTCATCTGGTAATGGGGTTGCTCCAGATGAGGAAAGACGACAGCCCCATTATGATGACATGTGCTACGAACCATCGGAAGAAGCAGAATGAATCGAACAGAGAGACAACCACCATCAAGAGTCAACTGCTCGAAATGTTTCAGCGGCAGCACAGCCGTTGACCACCAGAGCAGGACTGCCTAGACAGCGGATACAATGGAATGTGGAAATGAACCAATTCCTACTGCGCACTTATTATAGAGTGACCCGCTGTGAAACAGAATTGACTGGCTATAGGCAGCTCCTCCATGCGCGATTCGTACAGCAGTTTCCCAATCTACGTGTTACTGAACAGGGTCTAGCTAGTCAAAGAGCGTCAATTGTGCGAAATAACTTGGTACCATTGGCAGTACGAGAGCGTATTCTGCAAGAAGTTGCAGGAGAACGCGAACAACACTCCGAAGAAATCGTAAATGCCAGAACAGGGGAAGAAGATGCACAAGAAAATACCACCAGTCCAGAGAGACCATGCATTTTCCATCAGAATGATGTGATAAAACAACAGATGGAATTTGAGTTAAATAGCATGCTGACTAAATTCAATGGGTTAATGCCAGGAAAGAGACCAAGTATACCCAAACAATTAATGTCATCCAAACTGAGAGATCTGATGAATATCATGAACAACTCTGTTCTCCCATCAAAGATTGATAATGTTATCACCTATTCAGATCTAAATTTGTATTTATACAGTTCAGCAGCAACTATCGTCAAATTAAACGGAGGTAAACTGAAAGAAACATTTGCGAAGCAGCCAAAATTAAAGAGAAAGAAACCACCATGGGAAAGGAGATTAGAACAAAAAATAAATGAGTTGAGAGCTGATGCCGGAATAATAACAGCCTATATCAACAACAGAAATAAGAAACTTGAGAAGAAAATGCACGCCATTCGCAAAAAGTACAGCAAGCATGCCCAATTTGATAAACCAAATAGCATACCATCTGAATATCTTGACACAGTCAAACAAAAATTGAGCGCGTATGCAAAACGGTTAAGACGTTATAAAAAAAGTCAGAAGAGAAAGGAGCATAATGCCAACTTCAAAAGAGACCAGAAAGCATTCTATAAATCTTTACATAAACAAGATACTGAGACAAACTTGCCGCCAACTAAAGACGAAATCGAAGGCTACTGGGGAGGTATATGGTCAACTGGAATGAAATATAATGCTGAAGCAAGCGGGTTGGAAACAATTAGCAAATCAGCAGAAACGATTGTACCCATGGAGAGCTTCCAAATTGAGACAATAAAACCTATTCTTGCCAAACTAAAGAATTGGAAGAGTCCTGGAAACGATAAAATTCATAATTTCTGGCTGAAGAATTTATCAGCCTTGCATAGCAAATTCGTTGAATGTATAAATGCTTTTATTGAAGAACCTCAAAGCATTCCTCATCATTTGACCACAGGTGTGACGTATCTCATACCGAAGGGCTCCAGGAGTAGTAATCCGGCAAGATATAGGCCTATAACCTGTTTGAACACGTTTTACAAACTCTTAACATCATGTGTGTCTAAGATCCTGGAAGATCACTGTAATGGTAACAGTATCCTAGCAGAACAACAAAAAGGATGTAAGAAAGGCTCGCTAGGATGTAAAGAACAACTTATTATTGACTCAGTAGTCTTGAAACAAGCAAGTAATAAACAAAGAAATCTATTTGCAGCGTATATAGATTATCAGAAAGCTTATGATTCGGTCCCACATGACTGGCTTATAGACGTGCTAAAAATATATAAAATCCATCCCAAGTTGATAGATTTCTGTGCAACCCTAACAACTAAGTGGAAGACAGAAATAGTATTAAAAACCAAGGAAATGAATATTATTACAAATAAAATTGACATCAACCGAGGAATCTTCCAAGGAGATTCTTTGAGCCCACTTTGGTTTTGCTTGGCTTTGAACCCGCTATCCACTATCCTCAACAGTAGTAAGTATGGCTACGAGATAAAGAGTCGGCACTCCTCGTACAGACTTTCCCATCTGGCTTATATGGATGATATAAAGCTGTATGCATCAACAGCCAGTTCGTTGAAGCAGCTCCTAAATATCACAGAAACTTTCTCTGAAGACATCGGAATGTGTTTTGGTGTAGATAAGTGTAGAACGGTTAACGTGGTACGTGGCAAATTGACGAGGGGTCTGAAATACGAGACGCAAAGAAGCGAACTTATTAAATCGTTAGACCATGATGACGTGTATAAGTATCTTGGTCTAGAGCAGTCTCGAACAATAGCCCACTCGGAAGTGAAGAAACGTATAACCGCAGAATTCAAGGACCGACTCACAAAGGTTCTCAAAACATCTTTGAATTCGCGAAATCTTGCCACTGCAATAAATATATACGCTATTCCTGTGATCGTCTACTCAATGGGCTTAATAAAATGGAGTCAGACAGATCTTGAAGCAATGGATAGATATGTAAGAACCCAAATGACTCAATATCGATATCATCATTCTAAATCTGCTGTTGAGAGGATCAATCTACCTCGTGAAAAAGGAGGTCGAGGCATTACAAATATAACTAACAGTAATGCCAATCAAATCTCTCTTATGAGAAAGTACTTTCTTGAGAGGGCAGAAACATCGGCAATGCATAAGGCTATCGTAGAGGCTGATTTCAGTTTCACCCCCTTAAATCTTGTAAGTACTCAGTTTCAACCAGAGCACACTAGTCATGAAAGCCTGATGCAAAATTGGTGTCGAAAAGAGCTACATGGTAGACATCCCAATGAACTATCAGGCCAGAACATTGATTTTAGAGTTTCTAACAGGTGGTTGACACGTGGTTTACTGTACCCAGAGACAGAAGGCTTTATGATAGCCATCCAAGACCAGGTTATCGCAACAATAAATTACTTACGATATGTTATAAGAAACCCCTCCATAGTAAGTGATGAATGTAGAAGATGCGGTGCACAGCATGAAAACATCCAGCACATCCTTGCTGGTTGTAGTGTGTTGGCTCCCACTGCCTATAAAGTTAGACACGATAATATGGGGAAAATAATTCAAGGACGACTAGTAAGAAAATACGGACTTGAGTCCTGTGATGTCCCTTTTTACAAATATCATCCTTCTACAGTCTTGGAAAATGAAGAATGGAAGCTGTACTGGGACAGAAGCATTATTACAGATACCACAATTTCGAACAATAGGCCAGATATAATAGTTCTGAACAAGCTCAAGAAAACAGCCATGATCATCGATTTTGCAGTCGTCAACAATAATAATCTAGAATCTGTTCATAGCTTGAAAATTCAGAAATATGTACCGTTGACTCACGAGCTTCGCCACCAATGGAAACTTGAGAATATCGGCATACTACCGATAATAATGTCCACCACAGGATTAGTACCAAAACACACAATGCATGCAATTCAAGTGTTGGAATTACCATTCTCATGCGTGGAACAAATGCAAAAAGCAGTAATACTGGATAGCTGCAGAATAGTAAGAGAATTCCTGGGATGTACGACTGATTGGGACACGATTGATTGAAATGTCAAGAGTAACATTCGTTCGTGTTTTGTCTCAGCGAGACCGACCGAGCCTAGACCAGCAATGGTCAGGTGAATGTTCCTGCACATAGTGCAGAGAGTGAAAAATTCGGATATAATAATAATAATAATAATAATATATCACGACTAAAGATGTTATGGGTCGAGTGAATATAGAATCTACTTCACGTTGCAACCAGCTACCTAAGGAGTAGATCTGGAGACTGTCGGTGCCTCTAAAACACTTTGCGCAAAATGTGGGCTGTTCCATATAAAGCTATTTCTTGCACTTCCCAGTCTTTTGAATTACCTGGGAGTTTAGGCAAGTTCTTACACAAATTTTGAGGAACAAATCCCAGAGCTCCGATCACTATCGGTACGACCTGTGCTTTACAACCTACATTCAACTGATCTCAACTTCCAAACTCTTGTATTTAAGACGTTTCTCTGCCTCCTTGGTAACGACGTTTTGATCGCAAGGTACAGCAACATCGACAAGTAAACACGATTTATTCGCCAAATCCCGGATAACAATATCCTGTTTGTTTGCCGATATCGTGCTATCAGTTTGAATTTGTTGGTCGTACAATATCGTACACAATCCAACAGACGTCACCGGTTTTGATGAGTGTTCGTACCACTTGAGGCATGTGTTTGGAACTTCGAGGGCGGTACAGATCTGCCAGTGGAGGTAGCTACACACCCTGGCATGTCTTTTCAGGTATTCTGTCTTTGCTAGGATTGGAGAAGCTGAGACAATATGATGGTTTCTACTTGCTCCTGGCAAATGCGGCATTTATAATCTTGGGAAATTTTGAGAACCGCTTTATCATAATGTCGTGTTCTCAACGCCTGATCATGAGCAGCTACTAGAACTGCTTCCGATTCTGTCGTGAATGACTTTAGCAATGTCATCTGCATGAAGTTTGGTCTTGACAAGTATGCAAAAATCAATTTAAAAAGAGGGAAACTGTAAACGTCTGAGAAAATTGAAATTGATACGCACACTGTGATTCAAGATCTTGATCAAGATCTAGGATGAAATCGATAGATCTCCAGGGTCTTCAAAACCCAATTCTGTGGTACACTATCAAAGGCCTTTTGATAGTCAATCCAAGCCATGCTCAAATTACGTTTGCGTTTCTTCACATAATTCAAAATGACTTTATTCAGTAGCAAGATTTCCTTAAAGCCATAAGAACCTTGACGACATTCTTTTTGTTCACCTGGCATCAGATGATTCTTATCTTGATGGCTGTACATTTTGTCAGCTATGGCGGCAGTGTTAACTTTGTTCAGTACTGGCAGACAAGTGATTGGCCTGTAGGTCTTCGCCAAAGAGCTGTCTCCCGCTTTGGGTAGCAAATACGTGATGCCGCTTTGGAGCCATTCCGTGAGTTCCTTTGGGTTTTCTAAAATTTTATTAACAGCCTTTCCTAGATGACAATGTATTGCTGTTAATTTCTTAATCCAATAAATTTGGATCTCATCAATCCCGGGGGACATCCAGTTCTCCATGTTCTTAATTGCTAGGAAGAGGTACTCTTCCGAGAATTGGTGAACAACTTCCACTGTTTCCGCAAGTTCATCGGCAGCATCAACTTCAGTTTGGAGCCACGATGCGTCTTTGTTGTAGGATCTGCTCTCCTCCCAGATTCCTGCCCAAGATGCTTCGACGTCATCTTTTGAAGGAGTGACAGCTTTGCCATTAGGATTTTGAGTCAGATTGCGATAGAATCTCTTCGGATCTGTTTCAAACAACCGGTTCTGTACACGGAAATCTATTCTACGTTTGTAACGTCTAATTCTTTGAGCCCGTGCTTGAATTTTCTCTTTTAGCTTCTCAACTACCATTAGCCTGCTTGTGTCATTTTCAATTCGGTATTCTTGTTCAACATTAAATATCTTTCGTTGAACTTTAGTGGTGTGCGTTGATTTAGATGATGCCTCGACTAAGAGTGATATTTCACGCCGAGTATCGGCTATCCGTTTCATAATTCTCTTCGTCCATGGGGGTACTGGGCTGTTTACTCTGTTTTGCTGTCATCCGTCGGTGTTCTTGGCTGGCCCCAGAATTATCTGAGATACCAGATATCCAGTTGCATACACGATGTGATTGATAGCAGTAATATCTAGATCTCTACCTGGGGTCTGTACCACCTTATTTAAGACAGAAGTTGCTGTCTCTATCACTCTCTTAGCTTTGGCATTTTCGTATATTCTCCTCAACGGTGCACAAGATTCAAATGGAAGTTGACGAACTCGAACGAAGATAGATAATCTCGCGTCGGAGGAGACTGTGCATCATGTCCTTCTCGTGTAATTCATTGCCAGATGAATTTTCACCACTGATGTATGTTTCATTGGAAAGAGATGAACCTTCAACAGCACCATCGCTTTCGAGTTCTACATTTTCATCATGTGGTTGTGTAGCTAGATCGAAGAACATACTCCGCATTTCTCTAAATGTCAACAAGAGTTGCTACTGTAAATTTTCCACTGCTGAGTATGTATCGAGTTGACTGGCATGCTTCTTTGAGTCCAGGGTGTGTCTCGTATCTGGGTTCCGCTCTCTCCATACTTTGAAAACTTCTATTTCTGAGCCCCCATTTTTCGCTTTTGCATAGGAAAAGCTCATCACCTCCTTCAATTCATCCCGTGTCCATCTCTGACGATGGCTTCGAGCTACTGCCGGCTCTGGGTCCCTGAGACTTGAGAAAATTTAGTAACACTTCATTAAACCCTTGAGCACAGAGTACACACATATATCCTTATACAATTTACGTTTTCACAGATTCTTTATCGTATCACAGTTATTTGCCTATTTCAGTGCGTTACAGTTACTGTTATCTTGCTCCATTTCATTATCCTGCCACATACTACAAACTACTAAATATAACTCTGAACATAATTAACTATTTTCACAAATCATTCTTTCTTAATAAATCTTAAGGAAATAACATAACGTAACACTTAGATTGACTAATATTCTACTTATAATTTTCTTTTTTTCTTGGATTAGTGAATCATTTTTTAGCAAATAAATGAACAAATGAAACATTAAAAATGGTACATTTTGGTGCAGGATTTCATAAGCAGTTAGTACTACTCCTAAGCCCGGTACAGACGGTACAAATTTCGTGGAGATTGGACGTACAGAAGACGTGCAGTCCAGACTACGTGCAGAAATCGGTCACAGCTCTGCGGCAGAAATGTGAGTCGTTAATAGTGAGGGCGTGTGGCGCAATTTTAATTGAAGTAAAATAGTTAAATAGTGCGAAGCAAAGTTTTTAAAGCAGAGATTTCAAGCTCTATATCTAAATTAAATGTATTTTTGGACAAACATTAACGGAGCTATGGCCAACTGAAAAGTGTATTTCTATGGTTGTAACGTGAAATTGACCACATTCGGTCCAATGTGGCTCACTGTTTGAGTCAAATTTATGAAGTTTGATGATCATAAAATTGTTGCGGGGTAACACGGGCACCACCCCAGCTAAACCTCCGTTGGTAAAAATCACATTAAATATTATTTCTTCGTTATTTTCTATAAAGTAGCGAAAAAAGGCCGAAAGGTGAGGTGTTTATGGGGTATGTAGCACTCCTAAACCAATTTTTAAAACGGTTTTATTGGTACCGATGTTATTCTTGCATCGAAAACTAACTTTTTTTCAGTAAGCCATTGAATTCTATTTTTTTTCGATACAGCCTATGGAATATGTACAATACACAAAATTCTGAATCTAAGACGTTTGTCAGAGCTAACTCTTTTCACCCCCTCTCTAAACGCGCCTTGCGGTGGCACCAGCTTTTAGCCAGCTCAGCCTGCACGCGATCCGACATCTGCCGAGCCTTACAGTGGTCGAGAACCACTCAGCTGTGACCAAACTCATCGGAGCACCTCGTGCTCATCAGCGCCAGCCTGGGCGGACACCCAAAGCGTTGCCGCCGGGTGAGCGAACTCATGTGTGCAGTTTTGTGAACGCACGGAAGGTGCAATGCATGTTCACGCCACTGCGGTGTCACCATTCCTACCCTTACGGGCATCTTTGACGAATCCTGCAACATAAAATAAAAACAAAAGGTTCTTTATGACTTTAGCCAGCTGGCGCGCGCATTGCGTTGCAGAAATACAAAGCTTATGATTCAAGTTTCACTGCCCTGTTTCAATTTCCTTACTACAGCAAGAGCTTAGGTCGCTTATACTTCGACAATTGGTGGGGTTGGTATGAAGCGATCTCAAAAATGAGCTGTTTTTGTTAAAATAATCGTTTCTATTTTTTAAATTTGATCAATGAGCAGTGGCATTGATAAATCGCAATGCAAATCCGCTATGAAAATGTATGTAGGGGCGCAGAGTGCGGTCCTGAGGCCTTGATTTTGATCTACTTGCAGCTTTTTCAAATGCGTATTTTCTGCAATTGCCCAACTGAGGCATACGTAGTACGTATTCCATTTGCGGCCTAATAATTGCCTAATAAAGTGTGAGGCAGCTTTTTGCCGTTGACAATTTGCTACACACTTGTGAAACAACCTTCGCAAACTGCTTGTGGTGTTCCACGCTTCCTTCTGCACGTTTTGTATGTGCAGACTAAAAGTAAGTACCCCCGGGTCGGTCGAACTAATTTGTGCAATTTTGTGAACGCACAGAAAGTGCAATGCACGTTCACGATAATGCGGTGAAACCATTCCTACCTTATGGGCATCTATGGCAAATCCTATAACATAAAAGAAAAACAGAAGGTCTGTACGGCGTTAGCCAACAAGAGCGCGCATTGCGTATGCAAAAATTCAAAGTTTATGTTTCAAGTCTCATTGCGCAGTTTCAGTTTTCTAACTCTAGCGAGTGTTTGGGCCGCTTGTACTTCTCCCGTGGGCCGGGTTCGTACAAAACCATCTCGGAAATGAGAATGGTTTCCGAGTCAGCTGGTTTCCCCGGGGTGGAGGCTTTGCGGCTCTCCCTTATAAAGGGCCCAACCACGTGACTTCCTACGTCATCTGCACTAGGAAGCTTGCGGCGCTTATCTAGCGACGCTGGCAACTCTTTGGCGCAAGGTGTCCCCTACTTTAGAGCCGTCAGACGAAAAAGCACGCGAATGGCCTTCGCAAAGGTTTGGGGCACGCGACGATATCAGCTTAGCGAAGGGAATGAATACGGTGCAAAAGTGTCTTTTAACGTTCCTGACGAAACGACGCATCTAAATTTGAATTAGTATGTTAGTACTCCAAACTAACGCACAATAACAAAACAGCGTCAAGAATTCCAATGTATAAAACACGCAAATGCTATACTTACATGACAAGAAGCAACCGGTGCGGAGTGCCGCAACCGTTGCAGACTTCTGATTACTAATGAGTAACGGTCGATCGGCAGGGTTCAAAATCCTGACTTGAGTGTCATCGGGTTGAAAATATAATCAACAAAGAGTAACTAAAAGCTCAATAGTGCGACACCAATCATTTACACGAAATCAACAAAAATGTTAAAATGCGGCTCTGAGTGCCGCTACACGTCTGCCGTTAATTTAACTTTTGTAGTTACTTCAAATTCCGTGGTTTTTAATAATAATTTTATTGGATTATTTAAAAAAACATCTTCATTGCTTAAGAATTAGTACTAATTATTTCCTCTTACAAAATTTAATTTTTAATTTTTTTAATGTTCGAAAAAGTGTTTTTAGTTTGTTTTATATACTACCTTATTTATGCCATACAACTGATATTCAATATAAGAATAAAAATATAAACATACAGTATTAATTTTTACATTTAGAAAACTAGAATTTGCACTGTTCTAAGCTGCAAATTCACAGAATATGGTAAAAGACGAAAAATATGTACGAAATAGTAGGCCTAAAGGCGGAAAATTGACTGGAGCTCAGAATAAAGCATTTACGGAGAAATGAAGAGGTTAGGTTTCAGGCAATTTGGTAAAATATTTACAGATTATTTACACAACTTACCAGGCTTGCGATTTTTCTGCCGCCGAAATGGACTTCTATTTGTTTTTAAATCTGCGTTCTTACGTTTTCATTTTAAGCAAAGTCTTTCTTCGTGCGAAGAATTTGTATTTCTACTTACATTTTTCATTTCTTTTGAGAAAGTTGTCACTGAAAATAGATTGTGAGAAAGAAAATTGTTTATATCAGATGATAAATTACAATAAGAAACTTGTAATACTACAACGCTTGTAACTCTTGTAATACTGCTTCGCTACAGTGCAAATACATAAATATTCATATTATGGTTACCCCATGTGACCACACCTATTCATGAAAGAACAAAAACGTTGCTTTAACTTCCTAAACGCTGTCTGTCGGCTTAATGTTCTGCGAGTAGTGCGAGGCATTGTTATAGGCGCGCTCGCCACCCAAAACAATGGAGTTTGAGCGAGGTAAATAAATTAAAGAGATCATTTTCTAAGAATTGTTGCTTGAGAAAAAACCAGTACCATTGCATAAACCTCTACATTAGTGCGAGAAGATGCATAGCAATGTATTTGAATGTTTTTAAAACATGAATGTCACTAATTCAATTTCAATTTTGAAATTAAAATTAATAATATAACAAACACCTTAATGACCAATCTTTTTATTCGCAATCACATTTTAATTACTTTATTCAACTACACATCGTTACGTTTCGGAGAGAAATAGTATCTTCATCTTCAGACAACTGAAAATTGCATATTTTTACATTATGTTATTATACTTGATTTATTACATGAGTATTATCATCACTGGTATACATACATATGCATTACATTCATAGTTCACTCTTGTGACCTTCCACTCGTTGTCCGTTATGTTAATCGCAACTGAACATTTGTAGTTTAAAATCAGCGGTGATGTACATTGTCTATAAATCTAAAATAAAATAACATAAACCGACATACATTTACATCGTAATAAAACAATACAACAGCGCTAAATTATTTACAGATTATTATCTTTATCTTTTTACCTTTCCATTCAGACAAATTTTGAATTTTTTGACATTGGTGCGCTGGACGTCCTTTTCTGTATAATAAAATAAATTGAATACTTATATTGTGTGGCTGTTATTTAAAACCTGACATCTCGTATTTATTATCCGTTACTTTAGTTGTATGGGAACATTCTGTATTTGACAGTAAGGGGTGGCATACATCTTCTAAAAAAGGAAAATAGCCCTACTTACATTTGGTTATCATTAACACATAAATATAACAGTGCTATATTCGTTTTACATTACATTTTCGATCCTTAGGAAGGTTGTCAAATTAATATGCTTTTCTAAATTCATACGTATTTAAATGAATGCATTGTAAAATATATGGATTTTAATATTTGTTATTAAAATCGCTCGTAGTTACCCTTATTACACATTACAAACTGACTGATGAATGTAAGCACGAGAGTATAAAATCATAGTCACCAACCTTATCTGCCGCTGACCTGTGCAGGTTGAAGGTAGAGGAATAACTGTGTCATTTCGCGCCAAGTGGAGTGAGGGGCATTTCATTCATAAGGAAGGGAAGGGGGTTGTAGGTGAGGAAAAGAACGTCCATTGGTAGATACACTGGCATAGCTCTTTTATTGTTGAAGATTAACTAAGATGTTGTCATAAGAACTGGTAGAGATATTTGTTTCTGTATTTGTATTCATGATTTATGCGTTTTTATATTTAGTGTCTCTAGATAATTTCTACCAAAATAGGTATTTTCCCGTGCTAAAATCAATGTATTATCAACGTCGATTTCGTGCAAAGTTTCTACGCGATGTTTTGTGAGGTAGTTATGTCTAAACGAAGACTGATTAATATTGTTCTTGTGTTCATCCAACCTATCTTTCAATTTTCTTCATGTCTGTCCTACATATGCATATGGACACTGCTTTCAATTAAATTTGTACACGACACTGGCTTTATGTAACTGTGGAACGATGTCATTCTTATGACAGATACATGTATTTTTATTGTTGATCTTATTCCACATCTTATCCCGCATTTTTTTCAAGAGACGTCTTTAAACTCGTATCAATTTGTGAAACATTTGGTACAATTGTGGTTTTCCTATAATTTTCTACTCCCCTTTTCTTGTCTTTATTGACATCAACATTGGCATCTGTATTGGCCATTTATTGGCACCTTTCTTAAGTATTTCTATCAAACTATGGCAAACAATTTTGGACACAAGTTCCACTGGGTATTCCCACCATTCCTTGTAAATAGTGAAAATATTTTAAACAAATTGGCAGACCAAAATATGAGATCAGATATTTTGAGTACTTTATTTAAGGTATTGACAATCAACGTAGTTTTCATTTTATGTGGGTGGCACGAACTGAAATATAATACTCTTCCTGTGCATATCGATTTGGTTATACCAATTTGTAATCAATCTATCTAGGCATTTGTAAATTGTGAGGTCTAAAAAAGTTAATGGTGCCGTAGGAGTTTTCTTCTAAAGTGAACTTGATGTTGCCTTGATAAGCGTTAGAATTCTCTTAATACGTTTTCTTTGTCGTGTTTCTTAATGATCAGTAGTGTGCCGTCTACATACCTCATGTATAGTTTACATCTAATATTCCGTAGTACGTGCTGTTCTAACTTCCGCACAACGACCTCTGCGATTTTCAGTCTGTCGCTCAACTGGATCTGAAAGCCTTAAGAATCTCATTTACGTATAGGTAAAACAAAGGCCATTGCTATCTGCTCTTTATAAGCAAAGCGAGAACTATGAGAAAATATTGTAAACTTAAGCTTGTAAATAGATGTAAGAAATGTTTTGACTTATATACATTCATTTAATGGCGAATATTCTCCCGGAATAATTATTTATAATTATTTTATTAATATTCGAATAAATATAAATGATGTTCTTGCACGTAATTAAAACAAGAAATCAAATTCAATTAGAAATAAATTCTCCATTTCAATAGCAAGCTACATCAAATAATATCTGAATGCAAGTAATTATTACCACTAGCATTTTTATAACATTACTTCACCAATTTTATACTTATAGCTCACCACAGTAACATAGAATAACTCGTTCCTCTCTGTTTAAAGCAGAGGTGTGTAAGCATAAACTAACTGTAGACATGATATGCATGTTAGGTTTGCGTGTACCTTCCTACCTTGCCTGTAGTATTAAGGGAACCTGCGTGAGAAGAGTTCTTTTTCCCAAACACGACAGCTATGTTTTGGGTGGAAATGATGTAAGAGATTATATAGAATTCTGCAATGAAGATATTCATACACAAACAAATTTGAAGAATAGTTTTTTCCCCTAGGTTACCGATCATAAATCACTAATCTCACAGTCGTATGTGTTATTGAAATCTGGAAAACGATTAGTAGAGCAGGTTGGCAATCACAAGGAGCTTTCATGAGAATCAGGGAAAGGCTATGTCAAATCATTCATTGTTATACTTCAATTGATAAAAAAATATTTGACAAGAAAATAATAAATTTTAAGGAATCATCGCAAATACTATCTACTGCAAAATGCTACATTTTCACCTAAAGCGTTTATTAAAGATAAAAATTGAATATTTTTTTCATTCATTTCATTGGGTGTTTGCTTTTTTAAAGAATAATACGCGAGTTTATAATTCTAAACTTTGCGTTTCATAGGTATATCAAAGCATAAAAAATAATAGAGAAGATTGTAATACGAGGGGAGTTAAACTAATCACGCACGTTTCCGATCAGCATTAATAATTGGAATTCAATAATACCCTCTGACTGAAACTGGTGTAAATGTTCTGAAAAAATCCCAGTGTCGCAGTGCGCCTGCACAATTTGGCAGTTTACAAACACACTAATAAAATTAAATGAGGTAGACCAAATAAACGAGAAGCCCGTGTCCAGCGCGTTGGTCCAGCCGCTCTGTGTTCATATTTCATAACACAATAAACCCCAGCTCCAGAATTTACTACGAGGGAAAAATGGGAACCAACACATTCACGCCCATCGTACACATCGGGGTCGTTTTTCGGTGGAGAGCCATGCGTGACATACTAACAAATTCCGGTTTCCCCCAAACCTGTGGCCGAAATTCATCGCGTCCAACTGTATCTCACATTCTTTCTCGTAGCAAACCATGCCCTTGAATAAATGTCTTTAATTAAAGTCAAACAGTTCAGACAGGTAATTTTATTGTAAATCAAATATCTGTTATTTTCAAACCACATATTTGATTGTGATTTATAATCTTCAAATTTTCTTTGCATTCCACAAAAGTGCTGGTTGGTCAATGCTTTAAAGTATCCGAAAACTTTTATAGAAATTCAATAAAAAGGAGCAAGAGCACTGTTATGTCCATAAAATAAATCTCGCACGCAACTTCAACAATAATTTATTAATACATTCGTTACAAAAACAATCAGCCATATTGCTAATCCCGGGCAATCTCCAATGCCCTGCTTAGCGTATCCCGGGCAATCACCAATGCCCTGCTTCGCTTATCCCGGGCAATCTCCAATGCCCTACTTAGTGACACGTCCGCCTCTGGACGCTTCCTGCTGCTGCTGGCTGTAGTCGTCACCCCACGACGACATTCATCTGGCGGCTGGCTCTCCGTACTCGGCGTGTACGCTATTCCTGGTGCTCTCAGGGCTCGCTCCCAACTGCCTGTCGGGGTGTAGGCCAGCTCCCTTTAAAGGGCCGGCGTCCGGCGGCGAGACTCGCTCCATGCCTCGAGCCTGCCGAATCGTGGCCGTAGCAAGTTGCTGCCGCCGCCGACTCCCGTCAGGGCGCGCTGCGTTGATGCTAGCGCGCCTCATACAAACTTATGCGCGCCGTGATAAGCGCGACATAACAAGCACAATAGGATAAGTTATCGTCATTTACACTTTGTAACTAAATGTTGTAAATGATAACAGTCCACACTTCTTCAGATAATGCAATTATTACTGCTTCAAAGATATCAGAGAAGAACACAGAATAAAATTTAATGCATAGTTCAGTGCATTAACTGTTCAAACTTGTGTTAAATGTAACAGCTCTGAGATGTTAAATATCGGTGATTTATACTGAAGAGAGCAAGGAGTGTTTAAAACAATTTTAATATGTGAAAAAATATTTGTCATGTAAGATAGTTTCATGCTCACTCCAATTTATTTATGAATATACGTGTGAATTATGAAATTGAAAACATTTTCGTCTTTGAAGCAAAATGAAACATTTGAAGAGAAATACAATTTTACCATGATCAGTTCAACATCAGTTTATGAAGATCATGTAATTTTCAGCTATGGTTTCAAAACTTCACATTAGACAATGCATGATGTATATTGTATAAATCACGTTGCACAGAAAGAAGTTTCTATCAAATCTGTTTAGATTGTTATCAAAATCACGATAGTTATCATTATGAACCATATATTCAAAACTATTTTATAAAGGAATTGTTTCCTGTATTTCTCGTAAAAAGTACTTATATTGTTGAAGTGTTTTATACTAGTTTTCTATTTTTAATCATACCTGTCCGTTATCATCTTTGCTTCAAGCGATTGCTTATTTCAAAAATACGTCTTCCAGATCGCCTCTGCTCCGCATACAGCCCCGTAATATTAATAACCGCTAGCGTCTAACCCTCCCAGTGTTTGAGATGCGCTTGAAAATCGATCAAAGGGTTCCTCCTCCGGGTGCCCTGCATTTAGATGGCGCATTGCTGGGAACTTTTCAGCTCCAGTCAGCCATTTGCACAGCTTCATGGAATGGAAATTTGTCACTTTCATCGGTTCTATGAGACACAGAAAAATATTGCAGAACATTTATTGTTAACTTAAAGTGACTCTTTGGGTTTTAAATTCTAATATATTTTAAATGTATTTATCTGTCAACATTTCACTTGCATCAAAATTTTGAATAAAAAGCTATTACGTATTATTTTCTTCTACAGAGGCACTACCTTGGTATAAAATATCTGTAAAAATGTTAGTAATAAAATATGTTATAAAATAAAACCTGAGAAGATACGTGTCTCATAATAAATGTTACAAACTTCTAGGACATGTAGTGGATTCTGAAAGAATCATTATTTACCAATAAACAATTAGTAGGAAATTTCGCGTAGTAACGGAGTTACACATATTTTCCTCTGACATTTAGGCAAATCCTTAGGCAAAGATATTCCGCAAGTAACTTTCTGATACAGCCAGGGAGACCTTATATCTGCCGAACATTGCATATAAGGCAGTTGAGTGCGATTTTGAATTTGGTAGTGGCCCCAGGCAACTAACACAAGGAAAATTTCATAAAACTCCGTTATATGCAATTTGCCAGTATTGTTAATGTATCTTAGCGTGCACGTAATGAATCTTAGCATGCTTTGATGTACCAATGACTCATACCTGCTGAAACCGAGTTAATGTCGCCTTGTTGACATCTGCGGATGTTAGTCCCAGGGACCTAGAGCCGGCAGTAGCTCGACGCCATCGTCAGAGATGGACACGGGAAGAATTAAAGGAGGTGATGTGGTGCTTTTACTGCGCGAAAGCGAAAAATGGGGGTCAGGAATATAAGTTTTAAGATATGGAGAGAGCAGAACCCAGATTTAAGACCTACCCTAGATTCAAGAAGCTTGCCGGTCAACGATGATACATACTCAATAGTGGAAAATTCACAGCAGAACAACTTGCAGACATCCAGAGAAACGAGGAGTATGTTCGTCAATGGATTTATCTACAAGACGAACATTTAAAACCATCTAACATCCCTGAAAACGATGGTCATCTAAAAGGTCCAACTCTACCAAGTGAAACTCACCATCGTCTATGGTGAAAATTCATCTGGCTACGAATCACACGATAAGGACATGAAGCGGAACCTCCTCCGACGCGAGACGCAACGAATTTGTCCACTTCCATTCGAATGGCGTGCACCGTTGAGGAGAATTTATGAAATTGCTTAAGCTAAGAGAGTGATTGAGACAGCAAATTCTGTCTTAAATGAGGTTGAACAGACCTCAAGTAGGGATCGAGATATTACTTAAATCAGTCACATCGTTTATGCAACTGGATATCTATTATATCAGATGACTTTTGGGGCCAGCCAAAAACACTGACGACCGGCAGCCAGAACAACAACTTCGTACCCCCATCGGCGAAAAGAATTTTTAAACAGATAACCAACACACGGCGTAAAATATCACTCTTAGCGGAGGCATCTTCCAAATCATATCACACTTCTGAAGTTCAACAAAAAATACTCCATGTTGAACAAAAATACGACATTGAAAATGACACCACCAGGCTAATGGTAGCTGAGAAGATGAAAGAGAAAATATAAGCATGGACTCAAGAAATTAGCCGTTACTAACATAGAGAAAATTTCCGTGTATAGAATCGGTTGTACAGAATCGGACGCGAAGAGATTCTATCGCAATCTGACTCAAAAACCGTAAGGCAATGCTGCCTCTCCTTCAGCAGATGACATCGAAACCTTTTGGGCAGGGATCTGGGCAGAAAGTAGATTCTACAACAGAGACACATCTTTGCTGCAATCTGAAGTTGGTGCTGCCGATGGACTCATGGAAATAGCGGAACATGTTCACGAATTCTCGGAAAAGTATCTCTTCTAAGCAAATAAGAACGTGGTAAACAGGAAATTTTCCTGTATTTATAAGATTCAGATTTATTGGATTAAGAAATTAACAGCAATACATTCGCATCTAGCAAAAGTTATTAATAAAATTCTGGAAAACCCAAAGGAACTCTCGGAATGGCTCACACGCGGCATCACCTAATTGCTATCTAAAGTGGAAGACAATCCTTTGGCGAAGAATTACAGGCCAATCAAATGTCTGTCAGTACTGTACAAAGTTATAACTGCAGCCCTAGCTAGCAAAAAGTATAGTCACCTAGAGAAGAAACACCTTTTGCCAGTTCAACAGACAGGAAGTAGTAAAGGTTTATATGGCTGTAAGGAAATCTTGCTGCTAAATAAAGGTATCTTAAATTATGTAAGGAAACGAAAACTTAATTTAAGCGTGGCTTCGATTAACTGCTAGAACGGTTTTGGCAGTGTACCACAACCTTGAATTTTGGAGACAAAGTGAAGCCAGATCTATCGATTTCATCCGTTGACTTATTGAGTTTTGCAACGCTAGTATGAAGTCGTGGGATACCTGATTAATAATACACAGCGGAAAGGAAGTAATAGAAACCAGAAATATTCAGATTAACAGGGGAATTTTCCAAGGAGATTCTCTGTCCCCTCTGATGTTTTGCATTATTTGATCCCACTATCTAAGCAGTTGTCGCACACTGACTTTGGTTACAGCCTCCATTGTAACCGAATGTATGTCGGTTGTTGGGGATTTTAGTGGGAAGGTGGATCTTTTTGAGATTTTGAGAAAAAACACAAAGACCGTAACCACAAACAACATATAATTGAATACTCATTGAAAACCAAACCAAAACTTACAGTATGACAATAACAAACAAATAAAGAACATTTAACAGTATTAAAAAGACCTCAAAGAGAAAATCCACTCCAAAATTATCTTGAATTATTTGTTTTTTAAGTTGATACAAATTTAAACAAAGTAATATATCCTGTGACTAAGTGAAATTTAAATTGAACGAATCGACTAAATGAGATCTTTGATGAGATGAAGAATGCAAATAATGTAATGTCGGAGAAAGGAACACATGCCTGCATATGACAGAGTGTCATAGTGCTTTCTAGTTTGTGAAAATTGCAGTTAACTGTCCCTCAACATACACTGCATCAGAACCCTTATATAATTTCTTACACGAAATTCTCTGGTATTACAAAAACAATTTTGTGTTCAATTAAAATGAACAAATATAATTTTTGAAAACATTGAATATTCATGTTTCTTTAACAGGAATGAAAATACAAAAAGGATTCTTGTATTCCATTAACCTTCAAGCGGGCGCGCTGTCTTAAATTGTACGACAATAGAAGATTTTTTTATTTTGCTCTCAACTCATTGTTGTCAAAGACTTCTGCGTTCTTGGTATTCCTTGCAGGTATCTTTAGTGATGCATTCCTGCAGCAACTGTTTAGTTTGCACGATATATTCAGTTTTTGTAACGCTCTATTCGGGATAAGTGCATAGTGACGTAAACTTTACGCTGCGTGCCAGGATGTTGTACTAAAATATTGTATAATAATTTGGCCTAATCGAAATTTTCTGTAAAATATCCAGATAAAGAATTCATGTGAACGAAAATCAGAATATTCTTCAAGAGCTGTCTGATCGGAGGAAGATCATGAATTGGATAGTGACAGTGACAGTAAACGAATGTTGAAAATATAGACGAGCATCAGAACGATACTGGATCGGAACAAGATATTTTGATAGTAAATACGAACGTTTATCATTGGATATGTTTTTTGGTAGTAAATATTATTCTTATATATTATAATGCGACATAAAATTCCATTGTTCTACAATTTATTTTATTTTTTCAAGATTCATTGAATGTCGTAAAATTTACGACACGCGCCTGCTGGTGTGAACATTTTACGCGCGCCCGCTGGAAGGTTAAAATGAATAAATAGTTTTTTTGATAACACAGAATATTCAAGAGACTTTTCTTCTAAACTGTAAAATTAAATCACAAAAGAATATCTCATATTTTTAAAAGTAAACAAATACAGTTGTTTTTGATCACACAGAATATTCAAAAGAAGCATATTAGGAAACTGTAAAAATGAATTCACAAAAGAATATCTCGTATAATGTTTAAGTGAATAGTTTTCATTTTAGAACACAGAATGTCCAAAAGAATTTTCTTGAAAAACTGTAAAATGAAATCACAAAGGAATATCTCATATCCTGTTTAAGTGAATAAATACAATGTTTCCTTTTTATAGCACCGAATGTTCAAAAGAAGTTTCTTGACAAACCATAAAAATGGCCAACTATTACAACATCCAACAGAAAGTTACCAAATATTACATCTATCCTCAGATATTAAGTTCACTTGAATTTCTCAATGGTTCATAGCAAATTCAATTTCTCTAACACATTTAATTATTTGCTAATAGATTTAATTGAGTTTTGACTTGAATTGGATTCACCACTATTATCCAGAATGTTCTCTGTAACTGCCTTTTGCAAGTACACGTTTTATAACACTCTTAATTATTTACAAATAAATAACTGATTTCTGACTTGAATTGGATTCACCACATTATCATCCGAAAATGTTATTAACAATCCATGGCAGCTACAATTTTATAACAAATAGAATTTATAACACTTTAATTATTTATGAATAATTCTAATTGCTTTCTAACTTTACTTGGATGCTACATTAACATCCCCAAAATGTTCTTCAACAGTTCATGGCGGATGCAAATTTATGACATTTATAATTATTTATGAGTAACTCTCATTGCTTTCTAACTTGACTTGGATGCGAGGTTATCTTCCAGAATGTTCTCTTTAAAGAACAGAAACTGCACGTGCATGCTATTAACAAAAAAGACTACAAAATCGGGGATTTTCTCCTTTCAGGCAGATGGATAACTTCTAGTACCTTCTGCAAAGAGTACTAGACTACTATGAAAATACCAATGGAATTTATCATTCATTTCATAATAACGTTAATGGCCTATGAAATTATCTTTGACGGTCAACTGCGTGAACACGCAATCGGGCAGATCATGTAGAACGGACCCGATGTAGCACACACAAGGATCGAAATACCAACCTTAGTCCGTTGGAAAATTAGCCTCACCCAAACAGTGCAGAAAGAACAAGGCGAGACGAGGGCCGCCTTAGCGTGGTACAACTTCCCGTTGTTCGGGCTCGCGGCCACACCTCTCACTCTGACAACCTCACACCCCGGCTTCTCAAAACCCTGTGCAACCCTGTGCCCCGTCCGTTAGTTCGCCACCCCGCCCCTCCCCCCTGCACGTCACGGCCTAGGTAAGGGGGGTACCCCTCCTCGCTAGGGATAAGCAAAATGCTTGTAGCGACGGCGTCGGAAGGCGGTGCGAGCGAGTGAGCGACAAATCTCGTAGAACGTCCATAATTGGACATGGGTCAAATGTTATTGTTTCTTCCTTATCATCTTTTTTTTACTTAAAATTTTAATTAATTCTTCTTCCATGGAACTCGGAACGCATGGAACTCATTCTTCAAGATTTTCATTCTCGAAAGGAAAATCTTAACTGGATACAAAATTCTTTTCTTTTGGTTTAGGGTCTATATTTCAGCTCGTCTCACCATGCTGATGAAATGCTAGTATCACATTTGTTTTACATGGATGACCTTAAAGTGTTTGCTAAGAATGAAGCGATTCTCTCCCAAATGGTGTCAGTCATCAATGTTTTCAGCAATGACATCTGCATGAAGTTTGGTCTTGGAAAGGGTGCAAAAATCATCTTAAAGAGAGGAAAAGTGACAATGTTAGAGAATATGCAATTTTATTCGCACTGATTCAAGATCTAGAGCCAAATAAAACTTACAAATGGGCATTTAAGAATGAAAGAGAGAATTCGCAGCAAGTATTACAGAAGAGTGAGGCTTGTGCTGCAGTCCGCTCTGAACTCCAGGAATAAAATATCTGCAATAGGTAGTTTGGCGCTGCTTGTAGCCGATTACAGTTTCGGTCTAATGGACTGGACTGAACAAGGAATTCGAGTAATGGATCGAAAAACCAGAAAACTGCTGACAAGGCTTCATGTCGCCCACCCTCGAGCTGATATACATAGACTTTATGTGTCACGTAAGGAAGGAGAAAGAGACCTCAGACAAATTGAAGACTCTTAGAAACAATGCAATAATTATAATGGGAAAGTGTGTAGTCGAAGAATACGAAACAGAGGCATTGTTAATGTAGCAAGAAGCATTACTAAGAAAACTATGCAAGACAAGTCGAATAACACAGACACTGAACATCTGATGCTACTAAACATGGAATGTGAGACACAAAAAATGCTAAAGAAATCAATGGAGAGACAAACCACTTCATGGGCAATATTTAAAAGAATGGAAAAAGGGTAGATCAATAAAGATCAATCATTTATGTGGCTTAAATGGGAAGAGTGAAACCAGAAACAGACGCACTTGTAATATCTGCCCAAGATCAGGCATTGAGAAGACGCCATTATAATAACACGTTTCTCAAAATTTCCCAAGATCATAAATGCCTGCATTTGCCAGGAACAAGTAGAAACCATTGATCATATTGTCTCAGCTTGTCCAAATTCTAGCAAAGACCGAATACTTAAAAAGACACGACAGGGTGTGTAGTTACCTCCACTGGCAGATCTGTACCTCCCTCGAAGTTCCGAACACATGCCCCAAGTGGTACGAACACTCACCGAAACCGGTGACGTCTGTTGGATTGTGTACGATATTGTACGACCAACAAATTCAAACTTATCGCACGATATTGGCAAACAAACCGGATATAGTCATCCGGGATTTGGAGAACAAATCGTGTTTACTTGTCGATGTTGCTGTACCTTGCGATCAAAACGTCGTTACCAAGGAGGCGGAGAAACGTCTTGAATACAAGAGTTTGGAAATCGAGATCGGCTGAATGTGGGGCGTAAAAGCACAGGTCGTCCCGATAGTTATCGGAGCTCTGGGATTTGTTCCGCAAAATTTGTGTAAGAATTTGTCTAAACTTGCAGGTAATTCAAAAGATTGGGAAGTGCAAGAAATCGCTTTATTTGGAACAGCCCACATTTTGCGCAAAGTATTGTAGAGGCACCGAGAGTCCCTAGATCTTCTCCTTAGGTAGCTGGTTGCAACCTAGAGTAGATTTATATTCAGCCGACACATTACGTCTTTAGTCGTGATTTAGAATAATAGTTATAATAATAATAATAATAATAATAATAAAATAATAATAATAATAATATTAGGGTCGTAGGGAATTAGCGACCCCATCGCCCGCAGCACTCTGCTGGAGGGTAGGGGCTGCGCAATCAGCTCGGTTTCCTCTACCTACAAAGAGGCGCTGACCGCTGTTCTACCCTAGACATCCTCCCTCTTATGTTCCGCCCTCCTCCCTTCCACCGGAAGTAAGTGGGTGGATCGAGTATCTCACTTTCTTCCGTCACCTAAACCCTAGGCTTTTTCCATCTGGATAGATTTCCGAACTCTCTCTCCTTTCCCATATTCATCCCTCGGCTTCCAAAGTCCAACCCTGCGTCTGAGCGCACTTCATCTCAAGCCACGTGGAAGTCGGGCTATGTCGATTAGAAACGGCAAATAGTGCAATGGCAAATAATACCTGGCCGTAGGTATAAAAGGTGTACCCATCTCTGATGGAGAAAAGATATTTGAGAAGCCTCGGAAAAGAGCCGCTGCCTGGGGATCGCCAGGGCACCTCTGGAGCCATCGCTGGAGGTGACAGTATGCGAACCGATGGTGGCAGGATGCTGACTAGGCGGGCACCTGCCGAGGAACCCGAAGACTCTGCAGCCACTCACCAACGGAGAACCCAACACCCACCATCTCCAGCAGAACCAGCAATTGCTGTTTCAATGGAAACTCAGCCATTGACCACTCTTGCTGGCAAGCTAAGGCAGAAAACGAAATGTACCGAAGAAATTAATGAATATATCGTTTACTGCTACCTCAAAATAACCAAACTGGAATCGGACTTCACAGCTTATAGAGAACCATTGTAGCAAATGGTTATTGGCAAATACCCCGAACTTTCCTCAAAGACAGTCCAAAATATTTTTGATAAAAAACGTTCTATCCTAGTCAACAAGCGACTCCGAGAATCCCAAATACACAAAATTAAAGAAAAAATAACTCAAGAATTGGGACTGCATCAACTGAGCGCAGAAGAAAATCAAACTCCAACAGATTTCACTTGTTTTAGAAATGAAAACATTAGAATCAGCCTCAGGGAAACCTCATCATTTGTCAATGAAAATGAAGGAGAGAACTTAGTCAAACAACACTGGGAGGAATCGTATGCCGATTTGTTTTGATCTGATCCCTTCCAAAGACCGAAAATGCCCAAACTTCAGATAAAGGCTAAAACAAATTTCATTTTGAATGAGGTCGATAGAATTCTCCAAAATAAAACTGAGAATATGCACAATGTAGAACTACTGCACAACTTTGTGTTCATTTGTGCTGTCACAGTGCTTAAAGCTAATGGTCAGAAGCTAAATTTAACAAGTGATAAAAAGCAAGTTCAACCTGTGCAGCCTCCTTGGGAACAGCGACTTCAACATCAAATTGAAATTCTGCGTAAGAACATTGGTAGACTTACTCAAGCTCTCAAAGACAACTGCAGTGCCAAGATTAAAAGAGAAGCAGAGAAAATTATGTTCAAATATAAAAATGAAAAAATCAGACAATCATCACGGTACATGATCAACTCAAACAAATTCTTGCTGTAAAGAGTAACAGACTAAGAAGATATCGTGAAAGTAACCTTCGTAAGAAACAAAATAAACTCTTCCAGACAAATGAAAAACAGTTCTACCGCTCTATCCAGATGAATAATGCTCAAGGACCGGACCGAGGTGAGGTGCCAAATGCTCAAGATGTGAATAAGTACTGGAGAGACATATGGACACAAAGTAAACACCATAATTTAAACGCAGGATGGACCCAAGCTGTGAAAGATGAGTACGAAGATGTACCCATGATGAATGACCACTGTATACGTATTGAAGATATTAAAAGAGCTATAAAGAAAACTCTGAACTGGAAGGGAACCGGGAGAGATAATATTCATAATTTCTGGTATAAGAACTTTCCTAGCATTCACAATACAATGGCAGGGTTATTCACAAAAGCCCTGAAAAATCCAGAAGCCTTACCATCATTCTTAACTTATTGATTAACTTATCTTATCCCGAAATCCAAAATTCCCAGCTCTGACCCCAGGAAATATAGGCCTATTACATGCTTACCAACATTATACAAAATACTAACTTCAATAATAACAGATAAGATCTATCAGCACCTTGAAGACAATAATATCCTGGCCGAGGAGCAAAAAGGCTGCAGGAGGGGGTCACAGGGCTGCAAGGAACAACTAATTTTAGACGCGGCAGTCTGTGGACATGTAAAGAAAACAGGAGGGACGTTATATTCAGCGTATATTGATCATCAAAAAGCCTTCGACAGCATACCTCACTCCTGGCTAATTGATGTACTTGATATGTACAAAATAGACCCATTGGTTGTGTCGTTTTTAAAGATCCAGATGCAAAGGTGGACAACCAGATTACATAATTGCACGCAGAATGATTATGTTCATGCAGGAGATATAAATATCACACAAGGAATCTTTCAAGGAGATTCTCTGAGCGCTCTATGGTTCTGCCTTGCTATGAATCCTCTATCGACTTTATTAAATAATGAACAAATGGGCTACAAAATCAATAGCAAAAACGATCATGCACGCTTGTCCCATCTTCTGTACATGGACGACTTAAAATTATACAGCTCCACAAAAGAAAAGCTTAATCATCTGCTCGACACCACTGCAAAATTTAGCAGGGACATTGGAATGCATTTCGGTGTTGAAAAATGTAAACTAAATGCAATGCGGAAAGGAAAGTTGCAACATCAAATGGATTACGTCCTTGAAGAATGAAACGATAAACAAGAACGAATTCATGCCATGAATCCTGAGGAATATTATAAATATCTGGGATATTTACAAAGATCTAATGTTGACCAAACAATTACTAAATCCAACATAATCCAGGAATTTAATACACGCCTGAGTAAAATTCTGCAAACTAAACTCAGTGCTGGCAGGAAAATTAAAGCTATAAATACTTATGTAATTCCAGTGGTGACCTACAACTTTGGTATTGTCAGATGGACACAAACCGAACTGGATGCATTCAATATGAAATGCAGAGTACTGTGTACCAAATTTAGATGTCACCACCCTAAAAGCGCAGTTGAGAGATTCCATCTACCTAGGTCTCTGGGAGGAAGAGGTGTTATAGATATTGTGAATCTCCACTACCAACAACTGGAGAGACTGCGCCAGTACTTTCAAGAAAAGGCTAACTGAAGTAAGATACATCAGATTGTAACATACATGGACCGGAAAATCACACCATTAAACTTGACTGATGAAAAAATGAATCTACAAGAACGAATACAGACCAATGAAATGAAAATCAACAACTGGAAAGAGAAGCAACTTCATGGACGCTATCCGTATCAGATAGAGGGAGAACTAATGGACCGTAAGGCATCAATAAAATGGTTATGCATGGGAGAGCTTTTTGCTGAAACAGAGGGCTTTATAACAGCTATTCAGGATCAAGTTGTAGCAACTAAAAACTACCGTAAATTTATCCTGAAAGACACCAACGTTCGTGAAGACAAATGTCGGCTATGTGGAGAACAAAGAGAAAATATAGACCATATTATCAGTGGATGCAGTTCTCTAGCATCCTCAGAATATACAAAACGACATGACGACGTTTGTAAAGTGGTTTATCAGCAACTATGCCATAATAATAACCTTTTGATGGGTAGCAGAACACCATATTACAAATACACTCCTGAACCTGCCATTAACACAAATGATCACAAAATGTACTGGAACAGGTCCATCATAACAGATAGGTGTGTATTATCTAATAAACCGGACATTGTATGGCATGACAAGAAAAACAAGAAGGTGTATCTGATCGATGTCGCTGTCCCACTAGCTCACAATATCTCAAAGAAAAAGAGTGAAAAAATTCTAAAATATCAACCACTGGCAAATGAGATAAAGGAAATTTGGAGCGACGTGGAAATGGTGACTATTGTTCCAATTATTCTAGGTGCCACTGGTGAAATTCCTAAGTTCCTACATGAATCCCTGGCTGAACTACAACTGAAGAAAGGGCTATACATCCAACTGCAGAAGATTGTCATACTAGACACATGCAACATCGTGAGGAAGTTTCTAAATATTGATGGTTGATCCAGTGCTGATTACGACAGATGAATCGTGTATCTCTTGTTCATGGTAACCGAGATGCATGTGTGGAAAGAAGTGAAAAGCAATAATAATAATAATAATAATAATAATAATAATAATAATAATAATAATAATAATAATAATAATAGATATTTAGATCACTTGAATTTTAACTGGAAGTATCTTTTTTTGAGAGGTTTAATCATGAATAAGTATCCGAAGATATTTTGACAATAATAATTACGTATGGAAATTTGCTCATTGTCGCTTGATGCTGCAGTTCAAACAACGTCACGAGTTTCAAATCCAGAGCATAGAAATGCGGTTCCATCTGTATACTTTAAATTCATTTATACTGTTTTTCTTCTTTCACGAATGCAAGTTGTTTGTTTGTAGAAAACATTATTTTTGAATATAGAAAAGTCTTCAAACGGTTCTGTGGAAAAGGGGAAAATATTTGCCACTTGTTTTATGCGAAATCCTTCGATAGTCATACTAGATGAGACTACACAGACCCTGGAAACGTAATGAGAGGTAATGCGTATAACACATTGAAGTATATGTGAAGAAAGAAGATACAAACGAGTTCCTTTTGCTCCTGTATTTTTTTTGTTGGCTTTTACTATGTCATGTTTACGTTCATTGTTTCATGGATATGATATTAAGAATAAATAAGTTGCAGATAGGGACTTATTATTCTGATTACACTATTCGATTTCTTCCCACGGCTGTTTGCACGTTAATTCTCAAGGTTGGCCTTGAATACTACAAACTATAACGCAACCCGCACGACTGTTGTGTTTGAAGGGATTGTATCCGCAGGTAGGCTAGGCGCTCATTGAAGTATTTTAAGACAAACTATAAAATATTTTAAGAATTTGAAATAAAAGTTTTATAGATATTCTTTTAAGAAACTATTGTATGTTTTAATTGGAATGTTTTAAGGAAGAACAGTGCGGAAATTAAGGTGATGGAATGGATTTCAGATGAATTCTAAGAAATGTAGCTGTAATTCACTGTCATCTAATCCAATATTGGTAGATATTTTCATAAATACAGATTAATTAATTTGACCGACGGTAAAAAAGGTGACGAACTATGTAGGAAAATGGAAGTGAATAAAGAAGATGTGAACATTATTGTTATATTCTTCTAATAAATCCTTATAATTATATAAAGTAATTTAATATCAGAACAAGCTCCAGATATGATCAGTGTAGTAGCTTAACCTATTTATAACTACAGCAAATCAGCTATCACGATTTGATGGGTATGTTTGTTCAGATTACAACTCCATTATGAACATAAATAATACACAATGTCACAATGTATCGATAATTCTTGTACCTTCTCATAATTACTGAAGTGATGCCTTCAAGAAGTAACAACACTTGTATTTAGACACAAAGTAGATTGCTCGCACGAAGAGCTGAAGAGAAGATGCTGGCCGAGGAAGAGAAGAATACTTTTAACCCGCTAATTTCTGCGAGAATGGAAACTCTGTCCGTCAAACCGCCCATTATTCTTTCCATAGACGCACAACTCCGTGACGTCAGTCGCGTGGAAGGGGGGCCGGTTTGCTATAGCGGAGCCCATTCACGGCGCGGGGCGATGGGGTTGGCGAGCGGGGGCGGGGGGGGGGGCGTACGCAGAGTGGCTCGCTTGCAGCGGACATTGTTCGCAAGGGCACGGGGGGGCTCTCGACTCTCGAGATGCGCAGTCTATCGACCGCGTCTGCGCCGCCCCGCACGCCCCTTTCCCCCCGTCCACTTTCCTCCTGCAGCAGCGCCGGTAGTCCTCTTACTGTCCCTAATCGCCTTTTTATTAAGTTCTCGTTACACTTCAGAGGGAAGGCCCCCGACACGATGGACCGAGGGAGACGCGCGAGCGAGCGCGCGCGCGCGCGTGGAGGCGTGGGCGGCGGGGGGCGGAGAGGAGGGGGGCGGGGCAAAGTGGAGGCGCTGCGCACCAGATGCTGCCATCGCGGAGCGGATTACCGCTCTTGGGCTCCAAGGCCCATCGTTCGGCGCGCTCACGCCGCCCTAGCGCGGCGCGGCGCGGCGCAGCGCGGTGGAGCGGGGCGGGGCGCGGCGGGCGGGCCGCTACCCGAGCGGAACCTCTACACACGACGCGTCAAGAGGTCGGAGCATCAACTTCTCGTTTTGAAGTTTCCGCCATCCAATAAACGTCTCTCTTCATTCTCAAGTTTAAAAGTGTAGACGTATTACCCACTAGTACAGTTGATGGTAAAATGCCCCAAATATAAACATATATTTTCAGCAAAAATATGCTGTATTTTTTAAAAAATTTCACGTATTTAACGAAAACTAGTTGTGCTACAGAATGGCACAGACTTTCCCCTATTATTTTTCTGTTTCGTTTGTTCTCGGTTAGCTATTCGGTATTGCCAATACTCTTGACAGCTGCCATCTATCGCCACCCAAACTACATTTTTTGACATTTTATTCTTTTTTTAGTTTCCCAATAGTAGAACAAAACTATTATTTTAAGAATATTTAAAAACAGTTAAACCTAAATGGCAATTTTCGTTGAAAAATTTGGAGCCGTTTTCAAGAAAATGGCGTTTAAGCTACTGTAAGATAAAGTATTTTACTTTATCCTTACAGAAAATTTAAAGAAAAATTTGCGGCTGTTTTTGAGAAAATTTTGAAAATGTCCGGGGGGCTTCATGAAAAGTTTTTCAAAATCGAGGCTTGAGTGGACGCAGATCGACCGGAGAAAATTCATTTTGGAAGAAAAAGCACGTATGGTTTACGCGCTAGTGTTGTTCACAGACGGACAGACGAACTGACGGACGTTTTGAAAATACCCACTTTTTCGGTATCAGGGGACCCCAAAACGTGTATTTCCGTTTAAATCCTGAAAATCGATTTTCCGCAGCATTACATAACTTTCCCTATACTACGTATGTTGCTCCGTATATACGTACGTATACGGGAAAGTAAAAAGAAACGCTTCCTAATCATCATAATATGTAACTAATACAAATACATTCTTGAAGATACTTTAACTTTTGACAAAATATCGAAGAGAAGTATAAAATGTTAATTTTCTCATTACGCGACCGAGTAGTTGATTTTTTCTTCTTTGAACTAATTGAGGAAAATGAAAACTCAGCTTATCTCATTCCTTTTCATGTAGCGTAACGTGAACACTATTCAAATGAAGCCTTTCCTTTCAGTCGTTGCAATCGTGATATTCAACTTATAAATGCGAGTTGCAACGTTTTGATGGTAGATTACTTTGAATGTCCCTTTTGTATCCCTTTCAGGTGGTATTTCTGATATATCTCAGTTGGATTATACAGCTTTAGAAATGCTGTGGATGCTTTTGGTCAACAAACTGAGCGTTAGCTTTTGCTTTGTTCTTGAACGTGTCTTTTTTTATTTCTTTAAGCTTCAATTCTTTGCAAAGTTCAAATAAATTTCCTTTTATGTATTTCTACAAAAAGATTATATGTTCTAAAAGGTGTAAGAATATTGAGAACACGCTCTAGGTGATATTGTAATTAGTTTTTTACCTACAAAAGCTCTTTAAGAGAAGAACTTTTGTCCGGCAGTAGGTATAAATCATTAAGGAGTACGTAAAGTGTGCTGTCAAAGTACCTATAAAGATCAATCACTTTTATATCGAAAATTGTATTCTTTGGTGAACTTAAAAATAATTAAATGCTATTCTGAAAGAGTCTGTTTGATAGCGAGACCTCTTATAGATGTGAAAAAAGCTATTCCGTGTCTTAGAAACCTCGTAAACGGAAGCAAATTATTTTTTAAAAATTCAACTGCAGAAGGGGACGATTATTCTTAACCTTCCATATAATATAAAATTACTACTATTACTATATTATTGTCGATTTATTGATTACATCGTTGTATGTTTACTATTTGTTAGTATGCTTACCACATCTTAAAATTCTCTGAGGATATCAATAGTTAGAAAAAATTAAATTATTTCCTTATATTTGCATATACTATGATATTGTTAATCTTAAAGGCAATAATGTCTAAAAAACATTATTCTCATCTTAATGTGTAACACTATGGACTTAAAGATTTCTGTTACTTCTGTATGATTAATAATGCTATTACGTTTCCTGCACTTGGGATATTCACTTGTCTTGGAAAAACATCAACCACATTCTGTACTGTGCTCGTAAAATAAATGACATTTCCATTCCCATAATTTCTATTTTAAAATATATTTTATAAATTCGTTTTCTAAAAACATTAATAAAATACAGTCGTTGCGGAAGTGAAATAACAATATCACGAACTTCCCAAAACATGTTTTTTACTTATGTTTTTCATAGATGTGAAATTTTTAGAGATAATGCTGCTTAAATTTATTGGAAAAACGAAAAGAACAAAAATCGAAAGACACTTCCTCTCTGCAGAAATTTACAAAAAAATGACGATTGCAAAATTAAAGAAAAGAAAAAACACTGAAAGTACTGAATAAGTTTTTTTCTTTTTTTACTTGGACCACGATTCTCGATTTGCTTCGACTATCAAGTTGTATAAAATAGATATCTTCACTGAACACACTGGCTCTCGATTCTTTAAAAAAGCACAGAGGTTTCAAGATTGAGAACGCCCTGCTTTCTTTGTCAATACAGAAGCTACATTTTCCCACTTTTGGAAATGTCACCGGCGGCGCCTCCGGAGACGCGTCCATCGATTCGTAGGACCTCCTCCCGCATATGAAACCAATATCGCTTTCAATCGGTTTTGCGTAAGTACCCCGGCGCGACACCCGGAAAACGTGTCCCCCCCTATCGACCGCCATGCTCCCGCGCACACCATTAACGCCGGGCGCATACCGCGGCGCATAAATCACCGCGCCTTACTCGCCTCGGCCCTCCTGTTGCTGCAGCGGCGGCGGCGGCGGCGACGCCTTAAATTCCAAAACCGAAGCGGCAGGCGCTGTCGACAGCAGCAGGACGAGACACGGGACGCGGCCAGGGGGGGCGGCGGGAGGGACCGGGGGACAGGACCCCGCCTCGCCGCGCCGCCCCCGCGTCGGCGGCCTGCCATTGGCCGTCGGAGGCCGAAGGGTGCGCATGCGCTGGCGGGGCGGGGGCGCCGGGGCGCTGGGGCGCGGGGCGGCCTCCCTCTATATAGCAGCGAGTCGGTCCGCAGCGGCAGTACTCGCCCGGCGTCAGTCCGCAGCATCGCCCCCGCCCCGCTCTCTCCGGTGCGCCGCCCAGCAGCAGGAGACGCGATGCTCCCCCAGAGCTGCGCCGCTCTGGCGGTGCTGGTGGTGGCCGCGGCCGCGGTCGGCGCCGAAGCCCCCGCCGCCCAGCAGCCCGCTCAGGTACGCCCCCCGCCCCCCATCCAAGTGCTCGCCACCTCCGCGCAACTTCCCTCGAGGGGTTAATTTTATTTCCATTCCGATGGCTTTGGAACCCAGATAGCCTTCGATGGATTTCTTCTGTCAGAATCATGAGTTTCTAGTTCTTTATTTTTTATTCTGGACGCTTTTTTAGTCTTTTTGACACCCGCAGTCCTCACACGCTATTGCCCCTAAGTCTGCTCATTTTCAAAAAGCAACACTTAAGCTATCAAAACCTTCCTTCATTCTTTCTTTATTTTTCTCTCTTCCTTCGTCCTTTTTTTCTTTCTTTTTATTTTCTCGGGATGGTTTGCCGCAATAATAGAGAATTCTTTCACAGCTTATTCGGTATGAAATCTAATTCTAACTGCGTCCCTCACAATAGCATAAAGTTCGTTAAAAAATCCTAGTTATAACACCGCCCCCGCACCCCAATGCTCGCTTTGTCTTGAGGGACTCTTCCTCCGCACAACTTCAGTCGAGGGGTTAATCGCGCTTGATTCCATTTTCATTCCTTTGGCTTTGGACACCAGATACCCTTGGATGGTATTTCTTGCTGTCAGAATAACGCTTAAGTTTCTATTCCGTGATTTTTTATTCTGGACGCTTTTTTAGTCTCTTTGACACCCACAATGCAATCCTCACTGGCTCTTCCCCCTAGGTCTGCTCATTTTCAAAAAGTAACACTTAAGTTATCAAAACCTTCCTTCATTCTTTCTTTATTTCTTCTTTCTTCCTTCGTTCTTTCTTTTTTCTTTCTTTTTATTTTTTTCGGGAATAGTTTGTCGCAATAATAGAGAATCTTTCACAGCTTATTCGGTATGAAATCTAATTCTAATCGTGCTGTCACGATAGCATAAAGTTCAGTCACGCTAAAAGCCAAGTTATAACACGTTTTACATCTTATTGTTTTGTAAAGGCTTTCGTTACTTCTACGAGAGGCTTCTAGCGACGCATATACTTCAGTTTCGACTGGTGAGGTTTTAAGGAGAGCTTGCAAATCAGATTTTAATTATTTCACTTCACGTTGCGTTCATATTTTCAGATTATCTTTCTCTTCGTAAGTGCGAAGATCCCTCAGCTCTTCAGAAGTTCATTTGCCTACTTTCTATATTTTTTTCCAATTTTTGTTATGAATCAGAGTATGATTCTTTTTCGCTTATCTGCTCTAAATCGTCTCTCTCTCCAAGTCCGCATCCCCTCCTCGCGCGTTAATAGAGATGGCACGTACATGGTCATCACAACATATTTCAAATTCATTTTTTTCTAGGACTTAAGTAATTTTCTAGACATTTGAAATTTGTAATGTTTGAGACAGTCTGTAATTCTCTTTCACATTCATTCAACAAGAAATTTCATCGATTTTGAAAGTCATCTGAGATATCGTTTTTAAAACATCTAGCTAGCATATATTCTTCCCCTATGCCATTGATGATATTGACAATGTAATTTTATTTTATGAAAGCATATGTGCTCCGTTTTGTGCGTGAGTGTTGGTGTCTTCTTTGTCTGTGAGTGCGAGTTTGATGTTCGCCACGCGCCCGCTCGACCGTGACAATGGACCTGACCTCGTTCACCTCCGCTCCCTCGCGCGCAGTTAACCGCAGCCGCGTCTGCTCCCCGAATGCGCTTCCCTGGGTCGTCGGAAAGGTCTCCATGACCTACGCAGGAGCAAAGAGACAGTCTAGGCACTGATGGATGATTTTAATATTCCGTAAACTTTCTAATGGTAATGAAATAGGGGAGATTCTTTAGTGCCTTTTTACTAATGATCCATTGGGTTTCGTAAACACGAAAACGCCAAATTTTTATTATTTCCAAGGGTTATTTCGAATAGAATATTACTATATTCAAAAAATGACATTTCCTTTTTTACTTTATTGCACTTACTTCGTAAGAAGAGAAATTTATGTTAATGTGCTCAGGAAAATGGCGAATTTTCGACAGGAAATCTCTTAATGCTGGGCTCTGGCAACGAAAAAGTGGATAAGTCCTGTTGCTAAATACAGCAAATTATTTCCTCTAATTCGTGGTGTAGCAAGAGTCCATTTTTTGAAGGTCCTTAATGTCGAAAAATCGATTTATAGAAGCACGTCTGTCCGTCCGTCCGTCTGTCCATCTGTGACCAAAGGTAGCACCTAAACAGTTCAGCCAATTTTCTCCAAAATTTATATTCCCTCCGTCGATTTGAACGAACTTGAGGACTTGGGAGGATGAATCGAATATTTAGATTTTTGAGCTACTTTACATGAAGTCTCAAAAACATTTTCAAATCTTCTCGGAAATGGCACCAAATATTTGCTATAACTTTGTTCTCGGATAGTGTAAAAGATGAGTAAGAGAATGGTGCAGGTCTCATGTTCGATAAAATCCCTGATTTTTTAAAAATTGCAAAAGTGCAATTTTTTTAATCTTCCAACATCTATAATATTTAGGATATATTTTTTTCCTTACCTAAAACTGTTTGTTAAATAAGACCTTGAAATAAGGTCATGGACAATTTTACGAATATATGAGTAGTTTTCGCCTGAATTTGCGCGATATATGGGCAATTTTAATTTTTTTAAACAATCTTTTTCTCAAAAAATGTGCCAAATATTTCTTTAAATTTTCTTCTCGTATGTATCTAGGGAAGTAACAAATAAGGCGCTATTCCCATTTCCGGTGAACTCACAATTTTTCCAAAAATGGAAAATGTTAACATTTCGAAACTACAAAATTGAAGATATGAACTTTTGCTTGGAATAAGTCTGTTGTAAAAAGTAGCTCTTTAGAAAAGGTCATGTACAGTTTTATGAAAAAAGAACGCATAGATTTCGCGAAATTTGTGCCTAAAATTTATGCAATTTCTGAAAAAATATATTTTCTCAAAAACCAGATCACTTTTTTTCATGAAATTTATTCCTCATATGGAACAAAGTTCTATTTTCGGCAAACTCTCCGTATTTTCGAAAATTGCAAAAATTGCGTGTTCGAAATATTGGATTGAAACAATTACATTTTTAAACATACCTTAGTTTATACCTTTCCGTTTGTCATAGCTTAGAGGTATGGCTGTCGACGTGTTAACTCGAAAGATCTGAGCTCGAGTCTCGATGCGGAAATTTTTTTCTAACTGAAAACACTTTTGCATGTTTGTGTAGTAGTATAATATAGCGGATAACCTAGAAATAAAGCGGGAAAATATGTGCTGACGAAGCACCACTAGTTGACATAAGCACCGATGGAAAAATTAAACGGAAAAGAAGTAAAACTCTGAATTACTCCATTCAAAGAGTAATTTTCAATTCAATTGATTGATTATTGATTCCGAGTACGTCAACTGCTAAGGTCATTAATCCCGTATGTGTAGTGCATGTGTCTTCCATGGGAGGATGAGGCAATCTTCCCCCGTTGGATGGTGAGATCCAACCTATTTGTCGGCTAACGGGTTTTCCTAACCAGGTATCTCCCACCAGCGAGGCACCGCCCCAGCCGGGACAGGCTCTAAGCTCCCGACCGGTCTCCCGGCATGTGTGGTAGCGTAGTGCATGTAAGTGTGTGTGTGAAATTAAGGAGGGTATGGGAAGGGAGAAGAAGGCAAGATCGTACGCCGTTTGTGGCCCATGTGTTAGAATAGTACACACCTAGGCATTTGCCGCGTATTGATCGGAGAAACCACAGAAAACTGCCAATCAGAGTATCCGGCTGCTAAAATTTTCCTCCAGACAGCGACTGAATTTGACCTAGCTATATAGCTAGTGTCGAAAATCCGCCACCGTCGGGAATCGAAAACAGTACCTCCCGATCACAAGCACTGCAGTAACATCAGTTGATGCTCATAGCCCTCTCTCCCGGTTTTTTTAATTTAAAAGATAGGAGAGGTTACGAACGCAATATAGTATTATATTTATTATTATTATTTCATGCAAGAAAACACGAAACATTTTTTTCCGATTTTCATGTCCTTTACCTATTTTGATGTAAAATTGAAAAAGAAAAAATAGCAATATTCTAAAATGAGAATAGGGATATGGCTAATAAATATTGAAAGCAGGCGCTTGGAATTATTCATGCCTGATTGAATCGCATCGCATGTAAATCATGCAGCTGGTGCGTGAAGGGAAGGTAAATTTGCATTCTCTTCCTTCCGCGTTATCGCGCATAATTTCTGGCATATCGGATTTGAAGAATCTATATTTATGAATTTGTTTCTCTCAGTAATTGGCAATCACTGGAGAAATCATGCTGGTCTGCATCATTCCGAGTTATATACTAATTAATCTCTCGTGGTACAGATTGATATAGAATGCTGTAGCAACGCAATCCTACGAGCTAACTTTCGTATTCTCATGGTTATTTAATTAATAAGTGCAGTTTTTGGTAATAAGTTATCTTTTAAATGTTAATTCGAACATCAATCATACATGAAATTGGACATGGCTTCAGAGTTTGGCATAGAAATTTCTACATAGTAACCAATAAAATGTCTGAATATAACTAATACCTATTTTTAAACCAATCAAAATTATTCGTTTTTTTTCGACTTTTTGGAATAAAAACCTCATTAATGTGTTCTACTTTTTAGGAGTTTACCTCCCACGGGTAATCAAAAACTTTAAGATAAAAAATATATAATTGTTGGTTTACGAAGAAATCGTTAAAAATAAATCTGCAAGGAACGTTACCGTTGAACGTAAGCAATTAGACCTTTACACTGATCTAAAATTGAAATTTTTTGTTATACCTTTTCAAGTTTAGATCTTTCATACATCTCAATCCGCAGCACAACTATTCAGAAACGTTCAGAATCTCAAAAATTAAATTAGTTATTTTATACTGTGCAATTCAGAGTCATGAGACTAACAATATATATTTTTCTTCGTTAATAAACTCTTAGCAATATTAGAATGTCTACTTAGGCACAGAGTCGGACTTATTTTATGTAAAGATCAGTTCAAGAGTTGGCCGTTGAAAGTTGAGTTCAGAGTGAATCCATTTTCCCTTTTTAAGCAATGATTTGTATGGAATACACGTACGAATATACGCACGAGTACTATGACAACCAATAATTTTCTAATTAAATATTTTAAAGAATTGGTTAACTTATAATTGCGGATGAGATAGGTTTTGGAGAAACATTGATTATTCATAACATTTCCTTAGTTCAAATTTCACGGATTATTATTTACAAAAATAATTTATCATGAATTACTCTTGGAAACACTGAAGAAAAATTAAGTAAACTAGTGTTTTCTGAAAATGTAGGATGCAAAGTTGCGTAAAGCTTTTAGGAAAGTACCGACTAAGCTCAGCTCGGAGTCCGCATTGTCAGCATTGTCGACTCTGATCTGGAGTTTCTCGGGTTTGTCTTCCGACGTTGGCGGACTTCGACAACGGCTATAAATATGGATCGAATTCAGCCGCTTGCTGGAGGAGCTAGCGGCTGGCTGCTCTGATCGGTCATTTTCGTGTTGTTTTTCAATCAATACCAGGCCAATGCCGGAGCAGTTCCCTAAAAAATGGGCAACGGATAGCACGCGAACTTTCTTTTTACATGTCCTCTCCTCTTCCGTTACACACACACGCACACACACACACACACATACATTTACATGCATTACACTGCCACACATGTTCTTAGAACTTGTCCCGGCTGAGGCGGTGCGCTGCAGGTGGGAGATACCTGGAGAGCGAGAAATTTCCCACAGTCCGACTTGTAGGTTCGTGCCAGACCTCGACATCCAGCGGTGGAGGAGGAGTCCTGTTCACCTCCCGGGATAGAAGATCTACTATACTAATGGGACCAATGGTCATAGTGGTCGACTTGCCAAGAAACATCAAACTTTAGGGAAATCCTTTCACCTATCTTTTCACTATTTCCATCAATTCATCTACATGTATCGTAAACATGTTGTGCAAAAGGAGTGCAGTGTGTAAAAATATTATTCTGTTGTTTATTCTTCAATTTTCACCTTACTGTAAAAATCGCCTCGAAATATTGTTTTACTTTATTGTATGATGATATTTTTTCAAAAAATTGTACCAGTATTTCAGTTTGCGTAGCTATCTTTCATACATCATCTGACATACACTTTCAAAATATAATTGTTTATCGCAATCAAGTTTATTTTTCAGATACTTCGAGATTTCTGTTAACTTTCACTATAATACCTTATTTAATTACTTAAACGAAAAATTCTTCTACTTAGTGTTGATTCGTCTAGAAAAGCCAAAATAATCAAAATATTTTCAAATTGAGACCCCGGCTTCTGTTATAACAGAAAATCCTTTTGTAGTAAGGCAAAGAGAAAACAAAAAGTCAAAAATAGTGATAAATAGAAATGCCATATGCTCTTATCAAAATTAGCGTTTTAATTATTGCCATGATTGACAGGTATGTTGCAGACACATTAGATACCAACTCAGGTATTAAATAATATTTACATATTGATCACGTATTCCACGCAGTTGATTTAAATGCATAATTTGCGAGTAACTACTAATCTAGGGATTTGTTGACAATTTTCTACATTTTTACTACAGTTCAATAACATTACACACCCTTGCTTACTATGTCTATATCTACATATTGTGATATATCAATATATTATATATTTTGACAGTAACATTTGCTGTAAATGGGTTGGGTTAAAAGGGTCTGCAAATGGCAATATACAGCCTTAGAAAAGTCGGCGTAGTGGTTGGCAAGGTCAATAAACTGCATTCAGGCCTTGAATAGGTGGGGGCGCTGGCTAGAAAGACATATAAGATAATTTGGGATTGGTCTAGAAAGGAATGACTATCGAGGGCGTGGCTACTTGATTTGGTAAGAAATGGATGGATTGGCTAAGGGAGAATAGACTGACAACTCCTGAGAATAGACTGTCGAAGTTTGTCGTTTTGTTTAAAAAAATAAGAATGAAGGATGGATACCGAGGCGTTGAGGGCGAAAAACGGAGGAGTAAATGACATGCTGATAGAGGCCGTCGAGTGGTAGAGATCGCTCGCGAGTTTAATATTAGGGAAGTGGGACTTGTAAGTTTGACGTGAGAATCAATAGTTTTCGGACTCTAAAAGTTGATGTGCAGCAGTTAAATTCGCTTAGGACTTTGAAAGTTTTTTTATTTTGCGGTTTTGGACTTTAATGTTTTACCACGTAGTTGGGGAGAACTAGGAAATGTGAATATTAAGTAAGAACCGGTAGATATTCTAGGCAGTGAGGGCTGGATTCGTCGGCAGCGTCGCAAGATTAGAGGAGAGAAGCTGGACTTGGGATTATCAGCATTCAAACGAGAAGATACTGCGGGGCGCCGTCGGTCAAGATCACGATTAGATAAGTACTGCAGTACAAAGGGTTTATATATATATATATATATATATATATATATATATATATATATATTTCCTTTCAGATTCCTCGCCATACTGTATAGTTGGCAGATCAAATGATCGGCTATCTAGACGATAGCGATTATCCATTACGTGACCCATTGACCCAGCTAGCCGGACATTTATCCATTCGTTAAGATTAGCTGTGGCAGCATTGGTTTTAATTATCAATTATCGGAACCTGTTCCTGGCGCCCATAGTTTTCTATAATTCGGAACGGGTCACGTAATATAACAATCCTAAAGGTAAATGATGTCAGTTAAAACGGCACGATCTCGTAATAATTTATGACGAGACATTGTTGGTACATTTCATATAGAACAATCATATATTCATTCTTTTGTTTCCTGAATTTATACGTAGCGTTTCATATTTTAATTTCCACGTGACCCTAAATACAATACTTAATTCAGAATTAAAAACAATACGAACAATTTCTCTTGGTTTCACCAGAAATATCTTTAGGAAAGATATGTTTTAAATGTTCACACTCGAGAATATTAATAGATAATCAAGTAATTGATAAGAATGGTACTCGAAAAATCGATGTGATCATCCAAAAAAAATCTTCAAACGACAATAGCTATTAAAATCGACATGATGTATTACAGAAAACTGAAGCCCTTAATCTGTTCAATCGGAGAAAATAAGTCAAATGTGCACAAAGAACTATTAAACATTAAAGTAAATAAATCATTCTACGATATTAGGAATAATGAAAGAGTTCATAAGAAATGCAATTTTGATTGAAATTTGACTGAAAAAAGTCTAGTATGTTCTCAAATTCAAAATTGACAAGGAATTCAGAGATAAGTAGTAAAAATCGATTTTAAGTAGTAAATATTAGTAATTCGATAACTGAAACTGAAAACGCGGGAAAGGAATTGCAATTTGGAGAGAAGATTCTATCGATGAGTTGTGCCATCTAAAGTCACACGGCACTGATATTCTCTCTGAACAATTCTTGAACAGGATGTTAAATTCATTTACTCATGAATAATATTAAGATATTGACCCTTACTATTTACATTCAGCACTAATTTAATGCTTGAAGATCTAGTAACATTTCGAAACGTATTACTGACAATTTTAAGAATTAAAGTTCCCTCATATTTAGAACCTGAATGATTTCAACAATTAAACATATTCGGCAAAATGAAGCAGTTGTAATTTCCTCACCACTTACTATTTTATAGAGTACGAGTTTACACTGGTAATTTCTTTTTCTGTCACTTGTTTGCAATGCAAGTTATCTTTAGATTGAGTACCTTTTTATGAACTCCAACTTATCCTTGCGTGGAAGTTGAGTAACCTGCGTCCGTCCCTCACTCACTTCAACACCCATCCAGTCCTCCAATCTGGCCAAACGATGTGTCATTCAACGCATCTTGATACCGTGGTAGGGAACTGATCTTTTGCAGAGGATCCAACCAGAAGAAATTTGTAGGAAATTTGAAGAAATTACTTTACAAAACGTTTTTTGTTGTTTTTTGAGAGAGAAAATCCCATTTTGGGTTACTTGCGGCATCTACAGAAGTGATCAATAGGGACTTTAAGAACAGAATGGTCCAATCGACCACAATATCGATCTTCTGGGCACGAGCAGTTCGAGTTACGCATCACTTTTGACCATTTGCGCATGCGCAGAAGGTGAGTTTGCTGTCAATTGCTGAACGCTATGCTTAAAGTCTCTAATAACTGACTTGATTCATCTTGAAAAGACAAGTCAATTCTTACGGTTCTTACAATATTCTGAAAGAATTCTATCAAACTTGTTTTTGATGGTTTCAATGCACCCACGTATACTCACTTTGAAACACGAAGTAAATTATTACACTCTCGTCGCGGAATTTTGTATATGAGTCCTTACGACTTGATTCGTCAGATTGAAGATAATTAAAAATAATTTTTTAATGAAACAAGAGTACAAATATTTTAACTAATACAAATATTTTAAACGGTCCCATTCATATGACTTTCTAAGGCCGAAAAAGAACATGCCGAGCAACTGCATCATGTCTAAAATTTGTTTTTATTACGAACTTGCAAAGTACAAATAAAACTTTTTAACATGAAATTACCCGCCTGAAACTCCACATTATGCTAATCATAGAGTTTTGCGAGAAACTCTTCTTTATCTAGCTTTATTTAGTAGAAAATAGTCAGCTAAGGCGGTTTGCTTTCGCTTAAGCAGACATTCGATTCTTGTGTAATAACTTAGCGCGTATGAGAGCATATCCGATATTATAACATTAATTGCTTTTGAATTAATTTACGTGTTTGTATAATTAGTAAGATAATAATATTTGATTTTTAAAATATTGGTGTTTACTATTGGTGAGTTTACTACGGGTTGGGCTGAGTCCGTTGAAATGAAGTGTTATATCTTGATTTTTGATAGTGTATTTATTATGTGGGCGATGGACTTCTAGCTTTGTTTCACTTTTAAATGACGTACTAGATCAAATATTGGTGTAAAAATTAATAATGCATTAATGAAGATGTCCTACCTGAAGATTACGTTACTCTCATTCGATTTCCAATTACGCCCCTTCCCAAAAATAACTGAGGTTTTGGGAAAAATTGAATCAATACACTCTGCAGGAGCCCGGTATTTTACACATTGCTAGAAAACAAATTTTTATTATCTTACTAAGTACGTATGCGTATACTCAGATTTGATCATCCATTTGAGAGCGAGTGTATTAGAAAGTTAAGCTTAAAGGCGGAGAAAATTTGATTCGTAAAACTTACTTTCGCTCTAATATACTTTTTGGAACATGAATTATTATTGTAGAAGATTTTGTTACAAAATGGAAAGATAATTTCGCAAGATATACCTTGGCGATATCAGCAATGAATACTCTGTTTAGAGACGCACTGTGCATTGGAATATTTTTTAATTAATTTTTGTAATTTTAAAAATCAATATTAGACACCATCATTAATCGAGAAGAGATGCGGCAAAACTCAGGATACATATAATCATCTACAAGCACATCTTTACAACGAAGTCAATATTCGGCCATCAAAATAAATATTCTACTCTCAAATATACCATCCAATTTTATTAATTTTGATACTAACATTTTCCGATTATTCTATTAATCCACAATTATAAAATATTCAGTATCAATGTAATTATTCTAATATCAATGTTTTCAGTACTCGGGAATTTGTAATATTTGCTGCCAGGTAGTATTAAATCACAAAAGTTAATAATAAAAATACAAAATCAAAATTCGTCATCACATAAAAAGAACAATGTTTTGTCGCCACATAATGGTTGCGAACGCAGTTTTTCTGCTAAAACTCCACTTGTTTGTTTAGACACGTAGAAACGTGTGCGCGCAACCGATTCGATAAAAACCACAACACGAATGACGTGAATATAAAACATTGCGTGTATGTGAATCCAGGGCTTAAAACGGTCAGAATCAGCTGCAGCAAGTTACATTGTGAAATTTAGTTTCCTCTAAACATTTTGAGAGCAACGGTTTAATCATATAATTGTATGTTTTGTTATGTTTAAATAGCTATTTATATGAAGTTCGTCGTATTGGCAGTTTTCTGATTTTCTCTGAAACCTCAAACCAAAGATCGCTTTCGTTTAACACAAGTCACTACATTTGAGAAGTAAATACCAGCTTAAGTGACTCAGGGTATCAACTAATGTCACTGAAGTGCCTCTGATGGGAGGTTGTAGTTCGAATCCTGAGGGTGGCAGGATTTTCGACACTAGCTTGTCAGCTAGGTCGAGTTTAGCCCCTGTCTGGAAGAAAATTCTGACGGCCGGCTCCTTTGATCAGTAGTATTCCGTGATTTCTCCGATCAACACCAGGCGGATGTCGGAGCAGTAGCCTAACAAACGGGACACGGACCGAGCGCGATCTTTCGTTTCTCTTCCTTGTCCTATCTTACCCCTTCCTTACACGGTCCCTTTCCTTATCGATATGCCGAGACATACCGATACATACATGTACTACACTACCACACATGCCGGGAGACCAGTCGGAAGCTTAGAGCTTGCCCCGTGTGAGGAGGTGCCCTGCTGGTGAGAAATACCTGGTTGGGAAAAAACCCACAAGCCGCCGGGTAGATCGACGCCGGAACTCGCCATCAAACGGGAGGTCGCCACCACATCCCGCGATAGAAACATGCACTACACTTACGACTAACAACCTTAGCAGTTGACACGCCCGGAATTACTAATCAATCAATCAATTGAGAAGTAAGTAAAGCATGTGTAGTGGCGTTTCCTGGCGGATGAAGCATATTTAAGGTCCCGAAGAGTAGAGAGGGCTTTCGAACATACGCTTTTGACATCGTGCATAGAAGTCTTCTTTGGTGAGCATGGTTTTTCGCCCCATATTAACAGGCCCTCCTCTCTTCCAACGCAGACTGACAGCTGATTGCTTGGAACAGTCTCTGGTTGAATTATTTACTTTCATATGGTATTTACGTGTCAAATAATTTGTAGTAATTTGTTTTTCTTGAATAAGAATACTTTAACACGTACGTGAAACAGTTTTTATGTATTTTTATCTACATTTTGATAGGAGTCTCTGGGATAATTTGGACAAAATATACAATTGAACATGTCTTCTAAGTAAAGCCTCTCATCTCTCAACTTTTCATCTTATGCATCGAATATTCTTTCATCATTTCATTCGGATTATTATCCATTTGATGAAGTTGTTTTAATAATGGGAATAAAATAAGCAGTAAGAACAAAGCGTACAAACTTCAAAACAAACTTCTTAATGTATACATCTATTTGGCATTTGAGGTCGGATTAATCCGACTTTTGCCAACCAGCGATGTTCCTAAAACTAGACCCTGTTTTTATTCATTGTCCACACCTGAGGGGTAAGGGAAAGACGAGGTGGCTATAACGTATTCCGAGAACCGTCTGTTAGCTTATTTGGCCTGCCCCAAATTTGTTTCATCACAGCTACAGAAACTGAGACGATGACCCGAGAGCGCCTCACGGAAAGCTAGCATGTTGTACATGAGTCATCCGAGGGACTACAAACTTTAAAATAACCTTTTAAAATTAACTGAATTAATATCTGAAGCATATTTGGACCATTTTTCTTCTCTCCTTGTAAGTCAGTTCATACATCTGTAACTTTCATATCCGTATATTTCCAATTTTTAGATATAACGGTAACTATAATTATTTCAGAATCTGTCAAGAATCAACTTACACCATCTCTAATATTATTTACAGTACATCACAAGAACCTGGCGTTGTTTATTTTGTATTTTACTGAAAACAATATTTTAATGCAAAACAATATTCTCTAATATTTATTTATTTATTTAATTACTCACAACAGGGCAAAGCCCCAATTAGAGTAGGCATTACTAGGAAAAATAAACAAAACATACCAAATAAAAAAGACAGTTTCAAATGAAATAACAAAACTAATTACAGAAGTCCATTTACAAGCATACATATTTTTGCAAAAATTGATAAAACATAACACACCAGTAAGATAAAAAAAATGGAAACATATCTTCAAAACAGTCTTTACAAAAAAGGAACAAAATGAGTATAAAAAGACAATATTAACTAGTGGTGCTACAGAATGGCACAGACTTTCCCGTATTAGTTTTCTATTTTCTTGGGTCATCGCTAGCTATTCGGAATTGTCACATACTCTTTCTTGCCAGCTACCATCTATCACCGCCAAAAGTCCATTTTTTTGTCATTTTCTTAATTTTTCGGTTTCCTATTGGTAGAACAGAAACATTAATTTCAGAATATTAAAGAACACAAACACCTAGCCGTAAATGGCAATTTTCTTTTAAAAATTATAGTGCCGTTTACGAGAAAATAGCGATTTAGCACTACTAAAAATGCGAAATTTGAAGCTCATTTTCACAGAAAATGATTGAGTTGTCAAAATACTTTATTTGAAGTTATTTGAAGCACTTACACTCACAAATATAATAATGTTTATAAATTGCTCGTAATGTGCATATTAAAGATGTGAGAGATCTTTCAAAACATTACAATTATGTAATTTTTGAAAAAACAAAAAAATAACTCAAAATAAACTTTACGCTATACTAAAGAGTGTAATTAGCACTATCCGTTACAAAAGTTTCAAGAAAAAATTTGCAGCCATATACGAGAAAATGGCGTTTGAGAATTTCTGAAAATGGCGAAATTGAGCTACTTTTCACAGAAAACGGTTGTGTTTTCGAGAAATTTACTTGACATTATTTAAAGCATATATACTCGTAAATATAATAATGTGAAAAAATCGCAGATAATGTAAATATTAACGACGTGAGAGACAAGTAAAAAAAATTTACATTTTTCTAATTTTTGAAAAAACCAACCGATAGACCAAAATGGCTTTTATGTCATTGATAGAGTACATTTACCACTATCCCTACCAAAAGTTTAAAGAAAAAATTTGGAGCCGTTTTTGAGAAAATTTGTTTTTGTAATTTTTTAAAATTGCACATATTGCACGCAATATTGCCCGAAACTAACCAAAATTTTGAAAAACATTTACATAACCTTTATTAAAGAACTCAATATGCAGAACAAATTTTATTTGAAGAAAAAATCTCTATCTTCAATTTTGTAGTTGGAGAAAGACGCCGAAAAAAATTCAAACTTTCACAATTTTCAAAAATTCAGAGCTGTACATGAAAATCGGACCTATGCCATGTTAAAAAGTGTATTGTACTCTATTCATACAAGAAATTTAAAGAAAAAATTTGGAGCCGTTTTTGAGAAAATTTTGAAAATCCCCTGGGGGCTTCATATAAAGTACCCCAAATTTTGAAGAATCTTTTTCAAAATCTCAAAGCTTTGACTAGAATTAGATCGACCGGCGAATATCCATTTTGGAAGAAATCGTACGTATGGTTTAGGCGCTAGCAGTGTTCACAGACGGACAGACGGACGTTTTCCTTTCAATTGGGTTTTCGGTATCAAGGACCTAGAAACCAGGGTTTCTGGCTACACCACGTGTTAGGGAATTTTTTTCTTAATTTAGCAACTGGTTTTATCCACTTATTCGTTTTCACGGCCCGGCAATTTTTTCCGCCGAAAATTGGCCATTTTTTCGCGCAGCATTACATAACTTTCCCTATACTACGTATATCACTCCGTGTATACGGGACAGTAACAGGTACTACGTATACAGGAAAGTAAAAATGTAAAACGCATCTTCAAAATAATCGGAACATAATAGCGAGCAATACTTAACACAATAAATCCACATTCAGAGATCATTCAATATTTTATTTAAATTTTGTTTATGTTTTAGAAAAGAAAAACTAAAGTCTAAATCCTACACTCTACTGAATTCATTGAATTTTGAAGATATTCTCAAGAGTGGTGAATATTTTTGGGATGTTGTATTTGGTTTGTTGAAATATAATAATTATCGTCCTCTTAAATTTGATACTCGTGCATTAAATGACAATTGTGACAGCAATTCACTGTTATCTGATAGACCATTAACTATTTTAAATAAAAACAATTGTTCAACAAAGACCCTTTTCAAATATCATAATATTAGAGAATATTTCGATCAGCGTTTTCGGTTCTTATTAAGGAAACTAGTGGTGCTAAAACAGCAAGTTCATTCTCGTCCGTATTTTCACGCAAAATTATGCTAAAAGTACTCATATTTTCGAAAAATTTTACATGACCTTGTTTCAAAATTTATCTTCAAGGAATACATTTCATTAAGAGAGAAAATATCTATCTTTAATATTTTAGTTGTAGGAAGTCTCCGAAAAAAGTTTGAACATTTTCAATTTTCGAAAAATAAGAGTTTTCAACGAACATGAGACCTACACCATTCTCTTACACGTCCTTCACTCTATCCAGCAACAATATTTAATCAAAAACGATTGAGCAATTTTTTTAAAATTGGGAAAATATCCCAAGGGCTTCATATACAGTATCTCCCAAAATTAAAATATCGGTTTCAAATTTCAGACGCTACGACATCCGCCAGTTCAATTGCGGAATACCAATTTTGAAGAAAATCGGTTTTGCTGCTAGGGTTGTTCTCAGACAGGCAGACAGACACTCAGACACAGTCAGACAGACATTCAGTCAGGCAGACAGACAGTCCGACAGACAGTTTCACCGTCATTCCATTTTTCGATAACAAGGACCCACAAAACATGGATTCTGGCTAAACTACAAGTTTGAGGATTGTTTTCTAAATTTAGCAACGGGATTTATCCAGTTGTCTTTTGTTATCCTTTTTCGTTACCAGGGCTCTGTAATAAGAGTTTTTCTGCCGAAAATTCGCCGTTTTTCCGCGCAGCATTGCATAACTTTCTCTCTACTCCGTAGCGAGAAAGTAAAAAAGTAAGAATATATTATAAAAGCCTTTTAAAAGAATAAACTTAACATTTATTTCATAACATTTCTACTCTGTAAATGCGTGTTTTAATTAACAAAATTTTAAATAGTTTAAATCTCATTGATCAGAAAAAAATATTTGTAGATGATATTCTGAAAATAATTTTTTATTAGATATGGTACTTGTGACAATGTAGGGCTCGTAATATTTTCACTTGCTTTAAATGTCTCTGCAGGCTAATGATATTATTTGAATTTGATGTCCAACAGCGCATTATTTTCTCCATTGGTCTTATAACTGAAACAGAACGTGAATACTATTACAGCTTAAATCTACCTTTCTCATTACTCGCATTTGAGATAAATTGATGCTGGTTTGTCGTAAACCGGACGTGAATGCAGTCCAAGTGTATAGCGGCCGTCCCCAACTGAAGGGAATGAACTCCACCCTAACAAGAAGGTACAAACTCCCTCGTTGGCCCAAAGAGGTAGTGAGGACGTCTCCTGTAAACTGGAGCGTGAAAGTTACTCCAAAGTAATTAAATTAACTCAGTCACAAGGCAAACTAATCACGAGTGAAGCTCCTCGCAGCTGAACTGAGATAGAAACAACCTACCAACCTTTCACAGTCCGGCTCTAATAAGCAATAAGAGTAAATGAAACCGTTAAAAATTTACCAAACCGTAATTATGGGTTCTACTACTCAATAAACTCACTGTCAATCGAATAAATAATGTTATTTGTGATAGTACGAGAAACTGTCAAACTGTACTCTTGAAAAATAATTGATTAACACAATAATTACAAGAACCTTGTAAAGAGAAATGCTGTTAAATTGTCTGTTAATCATAAATGTAGACATTAACGATAAATGGGATTATTGTCTTATTTATATTGTCAAAAAGATAATTTTAAGGAAGATTTCAGAACGATAAGCTGTGCTTTAGTATGCGCTTTAGTCAGCTGTGTGTTAGTGCGAATCCGTAGTAAGTGACATCCTAGAGTAAAATAGATTTGGATTCTTTGTCGATAATTTATCATTCTCAAACCTTCATTATCAACAAATCTACTCCAAATAATAGAATTGAATCTTTTATTTAGTCAACCAAACTAAAGTAATTTATTTTCTTTTATGGTGTACGTATGACAGTCAACGAATGGCAGTAATCTTTGGTGCCACTGATAGAAACAATTAATTAATATTCATTAAATATAATATTCATTGAATATTATATTTAATAAAATTAATATTTTTCAAACCCAGTAAGATAAATGTATCCCAAAATATCCCAAAAAATTTGCCAGTTAGTGCCATCTACACAATTGAAAACAGTTCTGTTAATTTCGCGATAGAAAGAAACGTCTCCCATACTCACATAATTTGCGTTCAAACAATTCGTTTTATTTCCGTAGCCCCTCTACGTTGAAATAGCAATTGCTACTTTCAGACGATTTAGGTAACGTAGATAGTCTCTGCCCGTTGCTTGAAAGGAAATTTTGGGTTTGTATGCGACTTACGCGACATTAGAGAGTTCATTAAGAGTATAACTCGACCAAGCTGAGATTGATGTTTACAGAAGCGCACAACTGTCTATGTTAACAGCTGAAGCGACAGAGATGATGATATAAGGACTCTTCAAATCAAATTAAAAATGGGAACCTGACAAACTGTTTCGGGAAAAGTGCTATTTATTTTTTCACAAATCTGGTATCTTCTCAAATAATTTTTTAACTGTATTTGGACATGTCTGCACCTCATTATGGAAGATATCTTTTTTTCTCTGCAGAATGATTCAATTGTGATCGAATTCCTTTGATGAGCAGAAAATGTGTATTGCAACATTCATGTACGTGTTAATCATTTAATTTAACTTCAGTAGTTTCTCAGAATATACACTAAATCACACAATATTCCTATGGTGTAAGAAACAAATATCACCGGTAACGAAGAATATTTTAAATATTTATGACAGTAAATTTAATGTTTCGATACTTTATAGCATAACTTACAAATTGCATAAAGTCTAAAAAAATTATGAATGAAGAAGTATACAAAATGTTTAATTTCGTCCATAATATTTCATTCATTTCAACCATTTCAACTTTTCTCTTTGGTTTCACTTTTGATCGTTTCGGCGATGTTATCAAAAATCCATGCCTGTCAGCTTCACATCATTCTTTTTGAATTTTGTGAATCGTATTTTCACATAACTTTAAGCTTGCCACTACACGTTTGATTGTGCTTCCTAGAGGTACTTTAGGTCCGTCTTTTTCACTATCAGAAAATTTAATAACATTATATGCAAGGCGTCTTGCTTGCCGGCGAAGTGTCACGAAGAGAACTCGTGTTACACCCACAGCTACATCAATAAACAACTCGCTTCACGCTCCTCGCGACATTTGTTAGCGAAACTGACTGTACAGATCCGTGTTTACACTGCTAGTTTCACGACGCGCCGCAATCATCTCCTTTATTCTTCGCTTGGTCGAGCTATCGTATGTTATGCGAGTAAATGCAAAACTATTAACGAACCAAAATGTTTTTCTCCTCTTGCCCCCTAGTACCATATTTCCGCAAACTGAATACTTTTAAGACCCAAAATCAGAAATGGTTACTAGTAAAGTCCGATCTCTGCTCACCTGAAAACGCAATCACATCAAAGGCGCATTTTCGTCCACAGAACGTGTGCTGAAGCGCTTTGTGACGCCACCCCGTAAACACTAAACGAGGCGTAATTTGTGTGCGTAGAGGCCGCGTGTTTCCGCGGGGCAAACGACGTGATAAAATAAATTGTCGCCGGGAAAATAGGGCTGCGAGACGGGATAATTTTCGATTCGACGCCCTGCGCCTCTCCCCTCCCCCCTCCCCCCCCGACGCCATCCGCACGCGGTCCGCGCTGCAATTTAGAGCGTGACGTCGACGGTGCTCGCCCGCGGCACGAAATGAGAAATGGCGTCACTTTAATTTGTTTTCGGGGGACATCGCTCTTGTCAGAGGCTCCGCTCGGCGCCGCGCCGCGCCGCGCCGTGTCGTTCAAAAGAATGGCGCGGCGCGAGGTCGCGCGGAGTAAAATGTCGAAACACACGGGCGCTCTGCGAAGACACGAGAGACAGCTGGACGTAGTTTTCTCAAATGAAGGGACAAGGAGTATTAGGGAGGAAAGTTTTCCTAAATGGAGGTAGATCCCTGCTCAGAGCTTGGTGAAATTAAACGACTCGGTCTAATTTTTTTTTTTTTGGTAATTATTCGTCCCAGTGTGAAGGAATCTTGTTCTCTCTTGTATTATAGAGTGTAAGTGAAACTTGGAAACTCATGTTTTTGTCGAGTGCAAGTGGTGGCCTTGAGTTTGGTTTCCTAGAGGGACATTAGAAAACTCTGTAGGGCGTTTGTGGCAAAGTAGCGTTTTAGAGTTAGTAAGGAAGGGATTGATCTGAGAGAAAGTCATAAAAGGAGACACAGATGTGCAAAAATTAATTGAAATAAGTGAACGTTGTGAGACAGATTAATATTTAAATGTATTCAAAGTATTTACAGCCAATAACTTGTTTTTAAATCCTGACTTTTATTGAAAAAAATACTTGTCTGATTTGATGAAAAATACTTACATTATTGTATTAAATTTATATTTTACTTTTTAATTGTTGATAGATCTGTGTCTACAACTACTTATTTTGAATATTTTAAAACGTGCTTCTTAAAATGTTTATTTTTGCAATATCTACCAGTTTAGATATTGATTTTGTACATTTTACAAGCAGTAAGCTTGAGCAAATAGTAATTAGAAAGAGTAAACTCAGTTATTAAATCCCATCCTCATAATTTCTTCAATTAAGTAATTACACTCAAAAAATGCTTTCGAGATAAACTAATCTCCAAATTTTACTAACGTTGTGATACTTTTTACTTAAATATCCAAAAACAAAGGAAAGCACTATTTATCATGCCAAAATCTCGATACATAATTGTTCGGCGACGTGAATAATCGTTGTCATACTGCAAATTTTATTGCCTTCGAAGATACGCCGCGCCATATATTATTTCTTTCCCTCTACATACTGACGCCAATGAGACTGAATTCTCCGCTGACGTGTCTATGGAAGCGCATGGTAAGAGCACGCAGCCGGAAAGTAATAAATCTAGAACACAATAACCGATGCCACTCTCGGCTCTCCACACGGCCTGCAACGGCCATAAATTCAAGAAGCATCTGCTCACGTTCGCCTGCAGTTGTTTCTGTTAAAGAGCACGTGCTGTAAAGAGACAAACTGTGTTGGATACATAATATTTCAGAACCACTTCAAACTCTTGAAGCAGTTGTAAGAACTATCTGGAATATAAAAATAACACTCAATTATATTTGTGCGAAATAATTATAGAAACGTAGATAGAACGAAACGTAGAGGCCGAGATTAGCTCCCCCGTCGAATTAAACTTTTTGATCAGCCAACGATTGAAAAAATTGAAACCAACGATTAAAAAAAATGTGTTAGGAAGAAAAAACGTCCACTTGACATGGTCGTGCGCATTGTGTATTTCAGTATTTTTCCAGAAGGGTAACCACACGAGAACGTTGAACGTCATATCAGGACACATGTTCAACGCGTATTCTCTAAAATTCGGAGGTAATGATCAGTTTTGTATTTACTGCGATTCGAGTATAATATACCTCTTAATCATTCTAAAGACTGTATGGATACTCAGGGATTCGATATTGTGCGTCTTCTGGACCAAATGACGTTGCAAAAATAATAACGATTCGGTATCACAACAGTTGTCAACAGTTGTCGATATTGTGTATCTTCTGGACCAAATGACGTTGCAAAAAAAAATAACGATTCGGTAACACAACAGTTGTCTAGCATGATGATTCCAGTTCTTTCTAGCAGAGAGCCATGCTAAAGGATGGCAACAGTTTCATCAATTCAGGGAATCGTCATGTCGATAAGATGTCCGCAAATGGAGTCAAGATATGTTGCAGTACTTTCTGCTTAGAAAACTATGAAAAATATAACCCTCTGTTCTTTTGGAATGTGAACGGAGGACGAAGAGAAGTGAGACCTCGTTCGAGCAACCGTATCAGACTGGATCACTTAGATTAGCAGCTTTACTGAATATGCAGTTCATGGTAAATTATTTTTCGGATCAACAATAAAATCCCTGTGATGCATTAAAATCATAACAGAAACTCACTGATCACAGGCTGTGAAAAACTCTCATTCTTTTTTTATTTGCCGTGTAGTTAATAAACTTTTCGTAGCTAATGGTGATTTTTTCGAATTAATGATTGCCAATAAAATTAATAAAATTGTTTGAAGTGTGCTCAGCATTTTTATTATGGAGTAATATTTCTCTAGTTTATGGACTTCATTTTACATTTTTTAGGAACTGTAACGCGAAGTTTCAACAGCACCTACAATTCATCAGCCGATTTTGTTACTCGCCAGTACATTCGAGTAATTTTCTCCACTAATAACACAATTTCATCTGTCGTTTGGATCTTAACGAGTTTCGCACAGAACTTGTAAGCATCTCTTGTAAAATGTCTGAAATTACTTATCGATTCTTCCACATGTGCTTGAATAAATACATATGTACTTCTCTTGAAAAAAATATGCTATTATGTAGATTTTTGTCAGAGTAGGTTTACTTTCTCACGAAAAAAGTCAAAAACAGAGTGTTCATATGCGGAACTCCTTGAAGTCTATTAAGACTGGAAAGTAAAAGGGCAGTTTTATAGAAGCCAGCCAAATAGAATGTAATAGACCCCGATGCAGTGTTCTAGCTTATTCTAGCAAATTGCTTATTATTACTTTCATACCTTCTATTAGATGATATCTCATGTTACTAACCTCATTTATACGATATTATCCTCGTACGATCATTAGGTAAACTTTAACGTTATAGAGTTATAGTTTCCTTCCTTTTCAGATTTGTAGTTGTTGTTGAAGCGCAATGAACATTTCCCGGAAGTTCCCTTCTGGGCGCGTATCGCGTTTCGCAGCTGACACCGGAGGTGGCACTCAGGCAGAAACTACATGGAATTGTTGAAACGTGAAGAACAACCCATTCCCCGAAATCCCCCTCCTTGAACAAGGCCGCTTGAAGAGCCCTGTTGGTCCAGCTGGTGCCGCAGAGGGTCTGCCGAAAACATAATTGTTATTGTTCTTGATTTTTAGTTTTTTATGTGTGATGGTACTTCAAAACGAATTTATTGATTAAATTTGGTTATAATAATCTATTGATTAATGTTATTGATAAAAATGCATGGTTTGTCGACTGCCAAAGCCAGCGTTTCAAATTTTAATGCTCATATTTTTTTTCTAGAGATCGTAACAATACTGCTTCCCCATTTATTTAAATTAATTCTTTCAATTTATAATAACCGGACTTATATCTTAAGCTTACTCTTTCCCGTTCAATATCCAACCTCCCAATATCTGGACTTAGTAAATGTGTGAGAACAAGACCTGTTACTTTTTTCTGTTTTCAAAGGGGACCACGGCATCGTTTATCGGAGACTAGAAGAAGTCATAATGATTATTTTATTCAGGTCGTTTTGACCAACGGCTTTAAAATGATCATTGGTATTCAAGTTCATGGTATGAACCAATCACAGCTATGTTCGTCTTGAAAAATTATAGCTCCTATCTTACCGCCGCCTCGTTACAGAAAATGCAAAACGATCGAATGGTGTTGCTACGACGTGTAAGCATTCAACAGTATACATGTTTGTTTCTTCGAGTGAGCTCTAGAGTAGACTGGAAACAACACTCCGTTGTGAGAAATCTTGACTATACGTCCGCCATTTTCTCCTTGAGATCTAAACAATTACGATTTTTTAAGAATCAAATTGCAGGAATCGTGCGTATCAATTGAATTTTAAATATTAATTGTATTCGATGTTCACGGAAACTTTATAAAATTTTGAAAGTAGCCAAGATTCGATCATTAGACTCTTAGGATTTTATCCGGAGAAGTGACGTTGTGCGTTTCCAGCTGGAACTCCGGCGCCGACTGACACGGGGGCTTGCGGTATTTTCCTCATCCAGGTATCTCCCATCAGCGGGGCACTGCCCCATCCGGGACAAGCTCTAGGTTCCCCGATATATAAGCCAATCTACTGACGTATGAGTTGTATGTGTATGTATGTACATGGCGCGACAGCCCGTGAACGGACTTAGGTCTACCGGCGACGTCCCTTCCTTGCGGCCATGGGTTAAGGCGGCATGGTGGGTAGCACGTAGACATCCCCACGCACATATCGGTCTTCTCAACCTGAGAAGCAAATTTTATCATCATTTTATCATCATTGAATGGAGAAACCACGGAAAACAACGCTCAGAAAAGAAGGCTGCTACAAGTCTCCTTGGGACAGTAGTTGAATTCGAATCAGTTTGTTTACAGGTAGTGTCGAAAATCAGACGCATTAAGAACTCGAACCCTAGGATCTCGCCTTCAACCATGGCACAAATGCGACCGCATTCCGTTGAGCCATCGGAGGCGATGGTCGGATCGGACAAGAAGCCATCACAGCCAATATATACCCACGTCGATTTCAGCCGCAGTCTGAGGGAGAATTCTTAATGATCGGCTGCTCTGATCGGTAGTTTCCGGGGTGTCTCCAATCAATACCAGGTGAATACCGGAGCAGTACCCTGACAAACAGGCCACGGACCGCGCGCGATTTTTCCTTCCTCTCCCTTGTCCTCTCCTGTCCCCTTACTTACACGCACTTACACTAACCTTCTTGGGGGATGTTCGTGGTGCGGGAATCCTCAGCAAGCCGACGTGTAGGTCGGCGATGTATCTCATCATCCAGCAGGGAGAAACATCGCCCCCTCCGTGATGAAACGTTTACTACCCTAACGCTAATGGCCATAGCAGTTGGCGTGACTACAGCAGATGACGTGCCCGATGAATTAATCAAACATAAAAAATTACGGAAGCGCTTAAGTTCCCTACGGAGTTCGAATTCGGTCGCGGTCTGGAGGAAAATTCTAGCGGCCGGCTACTCTGATCGGTAGTTTTCCGTGGTTTCCCCGATCAACACCAGACGAATGCCGGAGCAGTATCCTAACAAACGGGCCACGGACCGCGCGCGATCTTTCCTTCCTCCTCCTCGTCCTATCCTCACCCCTTACAAACACACACACTAACATGCGCTACACTACCACACATGTCGGGAGACCGGTTGGGAGCTTACAGCTTGTCCCGGCTGGGGCGGTGCTCCGCTGGTGGGAGATACCTGGTTGGGAGAAATCCCACGCTGTCGACGCCAGATCTCAATATCCAGCGGGCAAAGATCACCGCCACCTCCCGATGAGAAAATACGCGCTACATTTACGGGCTAACGACCTCTGTAGTTGACGCGCCCGGAAACACGAACAAATCAAACATTCAAAAAGAACGGAAGCGCTAAAGCTTCCTGCCGAGGTCCGCGTGTGGACGTCCCGGGGCGCGGAGAGCAAGCCGTGGCGCTGACACAGTATAACCAGTACGTTCACTCGCGGCAAATGCCATTGAAAAAGTTTTTTCGATCACGTGACGTCCGCCATCTTCTTGGTATAACACCCAGCGCGCGAAATACATAAGTACTACATTTAAAACGATTTTCTTACATTTATTTTATTCACTAGTTCAATTCATTTTATTATTCTATCCATTTTATTCAAATTCCACGTCCTCTGAAACAAATTAAACGCATACACTCAGATCTCATATAACACGGTGTATGATATCCAAACATTTCTGCTGAAATTCTATTGTCTGACAACCAAGAACATGGCCGAGGGTCTACCCAGCGCGAAACTAGATTTTGGAGCAAGTGAACATACTGGTTGTCAGTGGCGTAACATCAGGGGACGCTAAGATGCTGAGCATCCCCGTATATAATATTAGTAAAGAACCCTAAATACTGTATTGATAATCTCTCCCCTCTTCACCCCTCGCCCAGAGAAAACCGACTGCTTTACGCTAGCATCCACCATGGACAATTGGTGCTCTGTGGCATCCACTGCGGAAAGAGCACGGTGGGGAAAAGGCTAATTTGAGTAAGTTACTCGTTTGTGTACGAGACCGCAGCACACTTCAGACGGTCAATAAATTATTTGTCTCTCACTCACTTGGGAGTCCCCGCTTGGTCATGGGCACAAACTGTAGAAATAGTATCTGTCTTCTATTTCTTAATTAATATCCAAGAAATTGAATTATTCCTTAAATAGATTACATATTATTTTAGTCTGCAATGTATAAATTAACAAGTGATCTCATTGCTAATCGCGTATAAGAATTAAAGCTGAACCATTGTATAATTTGTTTTCAAGATATCGGCAGTCCTGACTGTTGTGAGGATTTTGTGAGAAGCACCTACACCGTCGTATAATCGAGATCGTGGAAGTAGTTCCAGTGTATCTGCCTTGTGTTGCATTCACCTGTCAGATGAAGTTCTTGATAGTGACGTTTCGTGTGTTATTGCACTGTGGCGCTGGGCGTGCCCGCAGGCGGCGCTGCCGTCGGCCGAGGGCGCGCTGCGGCAGAAGCGCTACGTGGCGGCGCTGGCGCGCAACGGCGACCTGCCCTTCAGCGTGCGCCGCGAGTGGCACAAGAAGCTGCACCCGGCGGTGTCGGCGCACCGCGGGCTGCAGGCGGCGCTGGCGCCCGCGCCCAACCCGCTGGGCATCCCGGGCAAGCGCTACGTGGGGGCGCTGGCGCGCGGCGGCCAGCTGCCGGGCAAGCGCGCCGGCGACGAGCCAGAGGACCCCATCGACAGGGAGGTGAGAGCAGCCCGCGGCGCACGCCCAGTGTTAACCCTCAGGTGACAGCCATCCACATGATTGCTGCAAGCTTCTCTTAACATTGCATTGCCTTTTTATTAGCACATATGTAATTTTTTGTCAAAACTAAGTTACTTAAGAGTAGGAATATATTTTTAAGCAATGTAGATATTTATAATTACAACACACATCTTAGGAATCACGTGTATCACCGTATGTGTATATATATATATATATATATATATATATATATATATATATATATACATACACACTCGTTACTTTGCAACTCATTGTCAGATCGCATTAGACAATTAAAATCGATACATAAGTTTAAATGCCAAGTAAAATCTTTTCTGCTGCATAATTGTTTCTATAGAAGTAGAGATTGTACCGAGCACCCGAAAGGAATTTAATATTTATTTTCAAAATTATGTTTAATTCTGATGCATTAGTTAAAATTTGTTCTGCATAATTCTGAAAGACGAAATGAGCTTGGAACAAGTATTGTACTTCATCTCCTGGGTCAACGCCCCTCATCTCGATCAGTTTCTTTTGAACTATTGAGCAAATACTGAGATGTATGTCCCATTTTTTGCTTCTAAACATTTTGCTCCACTATTCTCTTGAGTTTTTGTGCTACTTTTGCTCGGTGCCAGGAGTACAGCCGAGGGTGTTTATATTTTATAGTATTAGTGTTTTCTTACCAATGCTTTAAAATCTGTTGCTCGTTTAGCGATGTAAACAAGTTTTCTAGAACTCGGGAGCAAAATATTTATTGCCTTGCTTTTGATTAATTTGGTTCATTATTAAACTATACACAGTAAAATGGTGAAGTGAGGATTCTGAAACTGAAGGGAACGGGCGCAAAATGTACTTCTCCCCCATATATCATAAGCGATTTTTACTGTTTTCTTTAACAAAAATAAATTAAAAACCAAAAGAGTACCCTTATTTGTACAAGCCAGAAATATCTCAACGAACTTCGTCAAATCTACTTTTTTTCTCATCATTTCGTTGCGTCTTCTTTACCCAGGAAAGAAACACAAAACACGTCACTTCGTTCAAACTAGAAGCAACTTAATGAAAAAAGTTTTGAAACCTTCCTCGAAATGCAGCACATCATATTAGGACTGTAATTTCTTGCTTATATCTCATTTCTCTTGAAGATGTCGTTTTTTATTATTCAATGAAAAAATATGTTATTGTGGTAGACATTATGTACGCCGTAAAATGTTCGACAGGTCTTCAATCTACTTCGTACTTTGCCTTCCTCATTCTAAATTCGCTCAACAATGTTTTTAACCAAAGATTATTTAAAAAATGCTGAAATTTATTCTGGTTTGGAATTTGTTAAATTTCTGGGCGCAAATGTCATATGTGTTGACAGCTTTCTTCCGCAATCTACAAGACAGGTAGAAACATTTCCGACCATGCATGAAAAATGTCTCAGGCACTTACTCAAGGGTCATTTATACAGATGTATGTAAGTTAACCGGGTGGATATCAGAGATTTGGTAAAGTGACTAATAAATCAGGCATAGACATAAAATGCAATGGCCCTGCGCTCTCTATTCCAATTACACAGAAACCACTCATTGTTATTAAGCTAACCACTACATTATTATTAACTTAACCACTTTCGTAAGGCGTGGGTATACTGACATTGTTACCCTTCTAGTTCAGTACCAACTAATTGGAATTCATGTCAGGTCACCATTTCCTTCGAAGTAAATATTTTACTTGTGCTCTTTGAAATGTTTTAAATGAGCAGTTTTCACAAACAAATCATAAGATTCTACCAAGGCCAGGTTTTTTAAATCCAATTTAATCAAAGGTTTCAATGAAAAAGAGGAAACTTACAGAAAGCAGTTGTGAAAATAGATTCTCGCGTGTCATCGACTGATCTGATTTGTTTCATGACTTTCTAATCATCGAATGACGTTTTTTTATTACAAATATTCTGTAATATTCTTCTTTATTCTTTTCAACTTTTTTGAGGTCGAACTTTTCGTGCCATAAAAAAATCATTGTGTTTCAAATCTGAGAGATTACGTGACTTTGAAAAATAACGTACGTGATCCAGGTCAAAGTTCCGAGAACGCAGGCTGCACAACAGGTGGTTCGCATCGCATGCGAGGGTACCTGTTCCGTCATCAGAGAGCGCAGCGCGTGCACTTGGAAATGCAGCTTTGATGAACCTTCCACTCGTCGAAGTCCCAGCGTGAGGTCGTGCTGTATTGAATCGTGACCTGCGTTACAACTTCCATGTACTTCCAACGTCATGAAGTGTACGTCAATGCAGATAAACAACGGCGAGTGTGAAACGAAACAATTACTAATTTATTTTATTATTTTCTTTTTACGTATCAGTAAGTCATTATATATAATTTTTTCCCAACGTTTCGCAATTTTAATCATTTTTCAACGTTTTGAAATCGTCTCAAAATAATGCAGTTATTTATTCCATGGAGAACTAAAAACACATAGACAACTTTCCATTCATCATATTGATTATTTTCTTTTTCATGAGATTGTACAATTTTCATTATCAAATTTCGATGGCAGTTGCGTGTCAAAGTGTATAATTCTGCTAAATCTAGCTATTTGAGGCTATTGCAACTGTCGTAATGAAGTCATAAAAGTATCATGATTTCTTTGTCTATCGTATGGAATATCTCTACAACTCATACTACAACAAACGTTCAGCAGTTAACGCAAATAAACAAACGTTCAGGAATTAACTCATGGTCAGACATTTCGTCACCTTGCGGCGTCAAAATATTATGTATGTGTTACGCTAATAAATATCTTAAAATATCTCTGGATGTATTAGTTCTATTTTCTGAGAGCTTCTCCAAAATCATTCCTCATTTCTTTCCTCTGTCATAAAATATTCGTAATTAGATTATTTATTTTGAAATGTATTAGATAAAAAAGGTTTGACAAGAATAATTTCTTAATGCTTCAAATAATGCAATTAATAGATTTGGTTGCTTCATGTAGGTTTAGCGTTATGTACACCATTTTAATGCCTTTTTCTTCATCTACGTCGATGCCTGGAACCTCTGCAAACTAGAACACGAGAGCTAGAAGACGATCGCATCGCATTTGCGTCAACCCGAGCGACATCAGATGGACTATATCGAACAGAATTTGCGAGCCCCGTATGACGCTAACTGCGAAAGCGACAGGATTGTCAGTGCGACACGGTTATATGGCTTCCTTTAGAGCCGGAGAAATTTGATTGGGTGAAACCAACGCGAGCGATCCGCCTGCGAACGCAGTACGTGGAAACCGGGGGGAGGGGGTCGGGGAGGGGCTGCGCGGGGGCAAACGGGAACTGCAACGAGTTCGAGGAGGCGCGAGAGAGAGGGAGGGAGGCGCGCCGGAAACGGAGGAGACGGGGTTGGTGATAGGGGAGAACGAGAGCTGATATGGAAAGGAGATGCGGTTGGAGTGACATAGGAAGGAAGGAAGCAGGAAGGGAGAAGGAAGGATGAAAAAAGTCGAGGATAAGAGGTAAGAGCAGAGGAAGGGATGGAAGAGAGTGAGAGGAAGATTGCTGACGCAAGAGGAGATAGGAAATTGTAACGAGTCGAAAGAGGAGAGTGGGATCGGTGACGAGATGCCAGCGGAAATGGGGAGGGGGAGGGCGGGAGCCAAGGAGATAGTCGAGGAAGGAGGCGGGAGAGGGTGAACAGTGTCGATGGCAGGTAGGGTGAAGGCGGAGAGTGACGGTGGGAACGAGGGCAGAGTGCGGGCGGGCGGGGGTAAAGGCAGGGAGTGAGGGTAATGGCAATGGCGGGCGGGGAGAGGGGGTTGGGGGACAGGGCGAGGACGGGGTCGGGACGAGGGCATGGTAACGCCGGACGGGGCGAGGCGAGGAGTGATCGTGAGGGAGCGGAGGCAACAAGCGCGGTCAGAGAGTTGGGATGAGAGCGGGTAGGGGCGGGCGCAGGGAGTGAGGATAATGGCAAGGGCGGGTGGGAAATAGGGCTAGGAATGAGGGCGGGCTCAGGGTCGACATGAGGGCATGGTAACGCTGGACGAGGCGAGAGAGTGGGAAAGGCGAGGGGTGAACGTGAGGGGGCGAAGGCGAGGCCAGAGGCGGCGGAGGCGACGGAGGATGGTACAAGGGAGGGCAGAAAGGGTTGAGACGAGAGCGGGTGGGGGCGAGGGCAGGCGGCAGCGAGTGTGGAGGCTAGAGAGGGGGCGGGGTGGGAGCGAGGGCTGGGGCAAAGTCGTGCTCAAGAGCGGCGGCATGGGCGGGGAGGGAGGGTGGGTGCTAGGGATTCAAGGAGAGGGAGAGTGGGCGGGGGAGTGGGCGGGCTACGGCGACGGCGGGCGAGGGCGAGGGCGGTGGAGAGGGGGAAGGTCGAGGAGTAGGGCGAAGGTGAGGGCGGAGGGAGGAGCGGTGTGAGTTCGCGTGGGGTGTTGCCAGGGCGACCGCCCGCGGCGAACTAACGATCATTATTAGCGCGCATCGCGAGCCCGAGATCAGTTAAATTGCGCCAATCACGAAGCCAATTACCGGGGAATAATTTCATTTGGCGCCTCGCGATGGCAGGCTGTTATCGACGATCGGGCGTCAAATAAGGAAGTAAGGGGAAGAGGAAGGCTGTCCTGAAATAATGTTAAGCGACAAAGTGCAATTGCAAGAATAAATTGAACCGTAGATGAGAGGATGGGATGCGTAATCACGCCGAGAATATCAATACAAAAACCTGGAAAGTAGTCTTTCGTAATGACATTCTAATTACTACAGAAAATATAGTTTATAATCTTCTTTGCTCGATTTTTACATAGAGAGTTGAAAATACTAGTGCAGTTGCATTTTTAGAGCGACTTTTAACTTTGACCTTTATTTAAAACTTTTTTCACTTTTAATTTTTAACTTTTAACTTTTTTGTTTTAACTTTTTTAACTTTTAACTTTTTTCAATGCAACATTTTTATTACTTCAGTTAGACGTAATGGTTACTGAGATAAGTCATTAAGTAAGAATAATAAACTGTATATTGACATATAACAAGATATATTGTGCCAAGTGCGTAAGTTTAGTTATCTCAAAGTATAGCAATTTAGTGATCTTCTTTCATCAACATACCGTAATTCAAAGAAAACTTAGAACGTGACATTCATGTCATCTTCGTAAAATATATGATGAAAGGTGGATGATATTTGGGTTTCACCAATTATGTTCGATGTTTACAGGGAGTGAATATGTGTAGTGTGAGAGAAATGGAAGGCTGCAGCTCAAAATTAATTCAAAACATTTTATCACTTTATTGAGTAGAGTCTAATTTCTGTTCACGGAATTGAACCTTAAGATAGCGAGTTAAGTTTATATTGTGCGTTCTCGACGTTTGCAGATACTTACACATGAATAAATTGAAAGAAATATGTAAGAAGTTCCTGTTTACTTTACGTGACATATCATTCGAATATCAATGAATCAATATTCAAAAAAAGTAATTTATCTCATTTTTAATTCTTCAAGAGATCGTTACTAGTTGCTTATAATAATGCATTCCTAATTGCTAATTCTAATTAAAAATGGGTTGCTCTATGAAACACATTAGATTATACTTCGTGAACATTAGAAAATAATTTTAAAATATTAAGGGTAAGTTGTGTTAAATTGCTTTACATTCTTCACTTAAACTTAATGTGAATATAATACAGCTAAAATTGTTTTTGCGGATTCTCATTGGAAAAACAAAAGAGCTGTAGTAAGCATCTTCTCCAAACTTTTCTAATTTAAGTAAGAGAAGAATTCTAATTTAAGAATGAGTAAAAGATTGAAAAGAAATCGAGAAGGAGATTCTGGTGTTGACGAACGCGATCGTTACACTGTTTGCTCACTCTACTCATTAATTACGTTTTCATCTTTTAATAAGAAAGAAAATGATTTTTTTAATTTCTCACCCTTACTTCGTATTCATTTATATAAAAGTAGACTTCACGGTAATGGAAGTTTGTATTGGCTTCCCTTTCTTCTGTGACGCAGTAACCAACACTTAGTTGGAGTAATCAAATAGCATGTTCTACAATAAATTACTAGTCTTTTTCCTGTTAATATCGTCCAATATTTTTCCATATCAAAAAATCGATATTTGGTTGTTTTATTTGACTACGCCACCTGATAGTTCTGAAATTACGTAGATAACCTCGTAACATTACCGCTTCCATCAGAAGTTACTGATCACTTGATGAACCAAAGCACTTACTCATGTATTACAAAGTTCTCATGCGAAAATGAATACATACGCAACTTACGTATTTTATTGAAAAACAGAGGCGTTAATTGGTCAGTTATGATATTATAAGAAACGAGAAGAATCAAGAAATTTGCACAATGTTTCGTTTGCAACGTTCTTCACACCATTATCTACAGTAAGTAAACAAATAAACACGTTTCGTTAAGAACTTGCCTCCTCAATATGGAAATAAAGGGAAGAGGGTGGGGTTTAACATGCGAGAGTTCTCGCACGGTTACGCTAGTAATAATAATAATAATAATAATAATAATAATGATAATAATAATAATAATAATAATAATAATAATAATAATAATAAACATTTTGCGTAAAGTATTGTAGAGGCACTGATAGTCACCGGATCTGCTCCTTAGGTAGCTGGTTGCAACCTGGAGTAGATTTTATATTCAGCCGACTCATAACATCTTTAGTCGTGATGTAATGGAATAATAATAATAATAATAATAATAATAATAATAATAATAATAATAATAATAATACATGTTAATGGCTCAAATACATTTGACGAATTTCGAAACGTATGACAATAAATTGACGTCATTCTACCTTTTTTACGCTGCCCCATCTCCGCGAAGGCAAAGAAATCGCTTCTCCAAGTGGGCCGCATGCACAGGCGCGCATCCGAGCCTCGAGTCGGGCGGGAGGCCCCGTAACGGCGCGTGTTCGCAGATGGAGCAGCTGCTGCTGGAGGAGCTGGAGGCCATGGACGAGCTGCAGGCGGCCGAGCAGCAGCTGCAGCGCCTGCAGGAGGTGGAGGACAAGCGGTCGCTGGCGTCGCTCGCCCGCGGGGGACAGCTGCCGGGCAAGCGCTTCAACGACTTCCGGGTACGCTCGCATACGTTGCTCTTCTTTTTACTTTCTCGCTCTCTGAATCTGAATCATTGAAATTGTCGCTGATTCAATCAGTGAGAACCGAAAGTCACTGATATCTTCAGTCGAAATGAGTAATTTCGCTGACAATCAGCGAAAATCAGAACCTTTTCTAAATGACCGCCAGCACTTCACTGGTCGTCAGTGCCGCGCCACATCCCTCACTGATCGTTCAGTTGTTCACGTAGTGCTGTTTTCACAGGTTTCACTGGTTAAAACAGTGAAGTTTCACTGATTCAAAAAAAGACCAGATTTTCTCTGATTTGTTCAGTTCAATTCACTGATTGCCAGTGGCAGGGTTATAACTGACACCATCAGTGAATAGTCACTGTCAATCAGTAGTTTTTCACTGATTCAGACTAGAGAGGCGCCTTACGAATACTTTGGAAGAAGAAAAATAATGTAATCGTGCGCCTGAAAAAGGCTAATTTTCGCCAGAAAATCTCTTATAGCTGGAGTATGGTGAAGAAAAAATCGATAAAACCTAGTTGCTGAATTTAGGGGAAAAATCCTTCTACCTCGTGATGTAGTCAAAATCCATGTTTTGTTGCTTCTTGATACTGTAAAATCGACTGACGGTAAAACTTCCGTCCGTCTGTCTGTCTGTCCGTCTGTGGTCAACGCTAGCGCATGAACCGTTCAGCCGATTTTCTTCAAAATTGATGTTCCCCAATCGTTTTTATTAGTGTCAAGGCTCTTGGAATTTGAAACCGATATTTTAATTTTTGGGGGTACTTTACATGAAGCCCGTCGGAGATTTTCAAAGTTAAAAGAAAATGGCTCCAAATTTTTTGATTAAATTTTGTTGTTGAATAGTGCGAAGAACGTTTAAGGGAACGATGTAGGTATAATTTTCGTTGACATTCCCAATTTTTTTAAAGTTTATTTTCCTCCTGTTCGGCATAATATGCCTTTCAGGGCTTTTAATATACAATCTTATAATACAGCATAATTTGTGTCCTTCGGCTATCAGTATTTGAGGAAGGCCACACGGCTATCTCGAAAAACAAAGTCTGCAGAGCAGTAATTCAAATTCAGTAATCTTTTATTAGCAGTTTAAGTTATTCTCTTAAGTTATTTAGCGTTTTTGGCAACAGAACTGGTTAATGGGGGGAGTGGATTCATTCTAATTTACGGTGGTTTAAGAGATTCTTTGGAGTATTGGGAGATAACACGGTTTAGAATGGAAGCATATGTTGTTCCTTCTGAGTTTCAAAAAAGAGTTCTCTAGTACAGAGCGTCAGGAAAGTCTCTCCACATTGCAGGCGCTGATCCACGGGAGAGGACATGAGGGCACCCCCCCCCAAAAAAACAATTTTCAGTAACTATTAATTTTAAGTAGTCACGAAACTTTCAAGCAAAAATATTTTCGGATAACCATTAAAACGAATAAAATCGTATCGCAGCTTGAGCTGAGTGTAGTCTTCGGCATTTTACAGAATATGTAATATGACACATTCGACAAAAAGATTTTGAATTTCCCCTCCCAAAATTTGCCTCTGGATCTGGCCCTGCCGCACTGAGCCGAATCAGGACCTCCTATTCAAAATTGCATTTACGTTGATCTCGAGCAGACCACTGGGAAACAAGTGAAGGGTGCACATCCATCATCTATTGTGATTGTGGTGAGTAGGCAATTTACTGTTTCAAGCTGCAGCTCGAGCTATCAACACAGTTTCTGTTGCAAGCACTCTCAGCAGCAAGCTACCACTGCGGTGAGATATTCCTGGCGCGCTGTACCTTCCTGTCCTCAGTTATCCCAATACGTTCTTTAGGATTGCGAGTACATATTTCATTGTTTTATTGTTGAACTTCATTTGGTTTATGAAACATTCTTTTTTTAATTTTAACGGCATTCGGTAAAATTACAGGTTCATTAAATAAAATTGCAATGCATTTCCAACAATGCAGGTTCATGGTTAACCCAAACTAATATAGTTCATTAACATATGAATTTGGACCGACGGCGAGATTCAGCGTGCACTTCATGTACTGTTTTCTGAGCTGCTATTAAAAATGGCCGTTTTACGTAGTCAGGATTGAAAATCAAACATGCAACTGGGTTCAGGATTTATAACATTTCTAATTATTTATTTGGATTCAACAGGTAGTCTGGTAATTCCTTTAATGAATTTTTAAAATGAGACACAGGTAGTAGAAGTACAGTGAGTTTTGTTACGGTGGCATGTCTTGCAGTATTAATTTTTACGATCAATCTCCAGTAACATATTTTAAGATTTAGAACGCTAGATATTATCCAGAGACTTTCGCATACCAGTTAACGTACGTACTAATAGAGAAAAAAAACTCATGGAAAGTAAGATTTTTTATCATTTTTTAATACTGGGAATCATCAACAATTGCGAATGTGATGGAAACTGAGGGGACTTGTGATTTTCACTGGTTGGAAGTGAGGGATAATCCAGTGATGGTAACCTAAGTAATTTATACGAGTAAATGTTCGTAAATGTTTCGTAAAAATATTCTCACAAAAATCGAACCCCCACTAAGCCTTGCACGCTCGCTAGCAGAGTGGAAGTCATACAATAAGGCTTTCTCATTGGCTGCACAAATATCGATATAATTGTCCGTTTTCCCAAAATTCCAATCTGAGCTGAGCCCTCCAAGCTAGTCAACAGGTGAAAGTAATTTCGTTAGGGCTGTCAATTCACTGCGCTAAAATCGATATACACGTCCGTTCCCACAAAATTCCAACGCGCACTGAACCTTTCACGCTAGCTACCAGGCGAAACGCAGTTGATCCATTGGCTACGCCACAGGACGATTATTCGTAGGTCCTCACAAATGCCAACCCGTACGGAGCCTTCCATCTTAGCTAGCCAGTGTGAGCAATCTTAATGTGGCTCTTTGATCGGCTGCGTGCAAGGGACATACAGAAAGTAAGAATACAAGGGCTGTGTAGGACACTGGGGAATATTTTTTTCAAAATTGGCACCCATATCATAGAGATTTATCTTAACAGTCATAATAATACATTGATAGCCTCAGTCCATTACAAACTGTCGTCGCAGCAGCTTATCACGTCGTCAGTTCGTCGCCCGTTTGCTCCACGTAACGCTGTGACATTCGCTGTCATTTGTTTCCTCACGTTGCGCAACGAATCGGCGGTACAGTATTCATCGCCATTTTGTGAAAACCTATGGATTCGAGGTGATGAATTGTCAGAATATTACCAATGGGTAATATTGGTCGCAGTGGCGCCATACCCATTCGCCAACACAAAAAAATCATTCACAGAGAAAAATCGTGGTATCCGCCTTTTGTGGTCGGAACGATATCTTGTTGGTCGATTTCATATCCAATGAAATCCTCATTAATGCTGCATATTGTGAGACCCTACAGACGTTGAAACAAAAAAATCAAAGGACAAAAGAAGAGGGATGCTGGCTCGTGGTGTGTCACTCCTTCGTGCCAACGCACCGCATACTGTTCGGCTTATTCAGGACCTGCTCACGGTGGAGCGAAAGGTAGGGTAAACAAAAAGTATAAAAAATAGAGGTGGAGCGAAAGGTAGGGTATACAAAAGGACCACTAGGGTATACAAAATCTGGTGCCCAGGCTTCCAAAGTGCATTGACCTCAATGGAGATTGTGTGGAGCAATGATAACATATTTTGGCACTCACCCCGTAAATTTTCATTAAAATATATTCATTTTTCGATTTTTAACAAGCGTTGCATTCTTACTTTCCTGGACGTCCTTCGTATCCTCCCGAGCCTCCCACGTTAGCTGGCAGGAGGAAGCCATTTCAAACGGAATTGCCTCATTAAATCCTAGGATTGCCTCATTAAATCGCTGTCTGGAGGAGAATTCTAGAGGCCGGCTGCTCTGATCGGTAGTTTTCCGTGGTTTCTCCGATCAACATCAGGCGAATGCCGGAGCAGTACCCTAACAAACGGGCCACGGACCGCGCGCGATCTTTCCTTCCTCTTCCTTGTCCTATCCTCTCCTCTTACACACACTTAACACTAACATGCACTACACTACCACACATGCCGGAAGACCGGTAGGGAGCTTATAGCTTGTCCCGGACTGGGGCGGTGCCCCGCTGGTGGGAGATACCTGGTTGAGGGGAAAACCCCGCTAGTGGACGGTAGGTCGGCGTCAGATCTCGCCATCCAGCGGGGAAAAGATCACCGCCACCTCCCGAGAAAAACACGCACTACACTCGCGGGACTAATGACCTAAGTAGTTGACGCGCGCGGAAACATCAATCAATCAATCAATAACATCTTCATTAAAAGGACGACGACGAGGAGGACATGAAGCGAGGCATCTCGACGCTGGCGAAGAACGGGCAGCTGCCGGCGCCGCTCACGCCGGGCGACAACCGCAGCGAGGACGCGGCCGACGAGGTGGCGGAGCAGAAGCGCGGGGGCGTGTCGGCGCTGGCCCGCCTGGGCTACCTGCCGCCGCACAAGAAGGACCTGGACTGGCTGCTGGCGTCGCTGCAGGGCCAGCAGCAGTTCGCGCCGCCGGTCGAGGACAAGCGCAACATCGGCTCGCTGGCGCGCGGCTTCAACCTGCCGCCGCCGGGCAAGCGCAACCTCGGGGCGCTGGCGCGCGGCGGGGGCTTCTCCGCGCTCAGGTGGGTGCCCTCCTAGTTCTCCTTGCACCAAGAGTAGTGCGCACTGCCGCCGCCGGGCAAGCGCAACCTCGGGGCGCTGGCGCGCGGCGGGGGCTTCTCCGCGCTCAGGTGGGTGCCCTCCTAGTTCTCCTTGCACCAAGAGTAGTGCGCACTGCCGCCGCCGGGCAAGCGCAACCTCGGGGCGCTGGCGCGCGGCGGGGGCTTCTCCGCGCTCAGGTGGGTGCCCTCCTAGTTCTCCTTGCACCAAGAGTAGTGCGCACTGCCGCCGCCGGGCAAGCGCAACCTCGGGGCGCTGGCGCGCGGCGGGGGCTTCTCCGCGCTCAGGTGGGTGCCCTCCTAGTTCTCCTTGCACCAAGAGTACATCTGTGCGCACGGGGTAAAAGGTCTTAAAATTTTCTTAAACCAAGTTCACTATTGAGTCGCCTATGTTTTCCAACGCCAAGCTACATTTCCCAACGCCTTTTTGTCGTTAAGGTGGCAACATTTGAATTTGGTCGTTTTACTAAAATAAAATATAGATACCTATCTTGTAGTTTCAGTACTTAACCCAATTTCACCAAAAATTGACTTAAGAACTTTTATAATTCTTTATCCTACAGACTGTCAGTTTTCTTGTAGTGTTATTATTATTATTGGTAATTATTATCATTATTCTTCCACATCTGAATTACAGACAGCCACTTTTTATTCAAACACAATTATTACGTTATCTTACAATGTTCTCTTTCTTGCGACCTTTCGGAGATCCTTTCCTCCATCTTCAGGCTAATTACAGATTCTTCATCCATGTTTTTACAATTTTGTAATCTGTAATTCATTTTGAATTTGTAATCTAAAATCACCAACTCGCGAATATATGCGACACACATACGAAAATTCCCATTGTACTATGTCTTTATTTTTTCGCGCAACTGCAAGCAATAAGTTGAAAAACTTTTATCGCAAATCGGATGAACGGTACGATAGCGCATAAAATACAAAAAAACATTGTTTTATATTAGACAATATAAATCTTCTTGCGGTAGATTAAAAGGCTCTTTTTATATTCTGTGGAATAGAAATTACTGCCGAAATAATATAATACCATTAATCAAATAATATTAAATCTATTCAAATGTCAAAATGATAAAAAATGCGATCGAATAAGATAAAATGTGAATATTAAAATATGACCAGAGTGACAGGCCGCTTCAAGACCATCATGTACTCGTTTATGCATTCGTGCTTCCTAGCTCATGAACAAGCAACTAACCTGCATGAAGGTATATTTTAACCACTTGTACTGTAAATAGCTATTACTATGCAAGATAATTCAGAAAAAATCTTCGAGACCTTGTGGCTTCGTAGCAATTTCATTTCAATAGAATTCGTCTCCCTCGCGAGAAGACAAAGGTACAAATACAAGGTATCTTTCGCGAATAGATAAAGTAGATTCATTTTTTAGCATATTATTTGATTTTAATGTACTCCGTTTATTTCAGTAAATACGAAGAAAGAAATGTCGCGTTAAGGTTGCGAAAAGTGTGTAAAAAAACTATACCAAATTTTTAAATACCTTCAGTGTTGTTTGCATTTTTTTCTTGTTACTAGTTTGATTTTCAAAATCCATTCAGAATCATTGCCTTGAAAGATGATATAGCAAACTTGCAACAGCAAACTTGAAAACAATGTGCTCGAAATCCGTCTCTAATGAAAGAGCGTTGGGAACAGATAGTGAAGATAGGAACGCTATAGTTGCAACGTAAGGTGTTAAGGAATTAATTTTGCAATTACAGGCACCAACATCAGAAATATGAGACTCGGCTGATCAGAGAAAGACTCCTTATGACTTTTCAGCTATTTTATTTCAGCCTTTAGAATTGATGTCGACGAATCTTTTGATGAACCTTTTTCATTGTGAATTAACACAGAACTTACATGGATCCATTTTTAGAGAATGAATTTAAGCATTCCTGGATAAACTACCACAGACAGCCACAATCATTTTCATTTGATTTATTTGAATTTCATATGCTAGGTATTTGAGGTTGTTTCACGTATGTACGCCGCACACGCAGGAATTTAAACGAGGTATGTGGCGGAATGTTCCCAGGCTCTCCAAACATTTAGTAATTATTTGTATGATGAACAGCAAATTGTGTTCAACGAAAACGATGCAGGTGGGTCGAAATACTTTTTAGCAGGTCACATCGTTCACATTGAACGATCATAGTATGAGGGGAAAGAAGGTTTAGGGTTTCTGGCACTAGGAAAAGTAATATTGCAAATCTCATTACTGACAAAACGACATAAACACCATTTAACGTTTCAATTATGTGAATGAAAAATTGTTTTTTTGTTGTTTTTTTTTGAGATCCATATGTACAAACTGACCTTAGGGCGAACAATTGCGTTGAATAAATACTGGAGAGATTAGATTTAAAACTTGATTGTTTGAAATATTAGCAAACATCCCATCGACCATGAGCCGTCAGTGATATTAAACATCACTATTATGTGCATGAATCGTTAAAGCCGTCTAGACAATCATTAAATAATTTTTCATATAATTTATGTATCGAAAAACGTAGTGGAAAATTGTATTCATTGGATATCAATTATCTAGTACCTTTGCATTGTTGCATCCGTTCGATTTCCGTGAGAGGTCAAAGTATAGCGCGCACTTCGCCGCAAGCACCAGTGTCCAGTCCTCTCAGTGCAAGTCCATGTCACGGCTCATTGATTGGGCGCCGGAGGGCGCGGTGGTATCTGTGACGTCATGTCCCTCCCTCACCGGCAAGCCCGCATTCAGCCTGGCCGTGAGCCCTCCCAGCTACTGTCCAGCTGCCACCCCCTGCGCCAGGGATGCGCAACACCCGGTCCACGCCACCGTTTTTTTAAGCTGCCGGCCGTACTTTAAAAGAAGCCCTTGGTAGGTATAGGTTGGAAATTAAAATCACCTCACACGCGGCGCAATTCTGTGCTCTCGAAAAGTGTACCAGTTTTACAAATTTTCATTATCGTTGACCAAATTGTAATTTCTTGCCACCTAATTATGATATTTTTTTCATTAGTCGATTCTGGATATTATGCATCAGAATGATTATATTGTACATGCCTAATACGTAAGTAAACCGGTTAATGTTCACTGCATCCAAAATGGGTGGATAAAATCCGAAATAGGAACAGCTTCGAAACATACTTCGGACTTACGCCGGATAACATTGACATTAACCAACACTATGCAGCCAGGGAAAGTGAAATACATTTCGGGGAGGACAAATAACAGATAAGACATAAATAAGGAATTTTCTGTGAGTAATTATGTGAAGTCTCGAATTTACCTATGAGTCATAAACCTCCATTTACACGAAATCACCTAACCAAGCCTAATTACACTACATACCTCGACGGTTCGCAACGCATATAAAGGAGTTAGTGACGATGATCAGCTTTTCGTAATTTATATAAAATTATTTTTAGTTTGTGCAAAATATAATGTCCAAATCATTTTAATACCAAAATACCTCTCGCAAACCCAGAAGACACCTCAAACTCGGACAGTCACGTTAATTTAGCTTTGTGACTAAAACCAAAATTAACCAGGGTGATATCAAAATATTGCTTTAATCGTTATTTATACACCTTTATCCAACGATCTAGATAATGTGCAAATTATTCAGCTACTCCTAACATTACCCTTATTTACGACTTAAGTAGCAACATGTGTATCTATATTTGATGATTCACGCTTTCATGAGTAACTGTTAGACACTGAAAATATAATATAATATTTTATATAAAAAAACTCGGAAACTCATAAATGCTTAAGAGGCATCAGGGTCAAATGACGCCTTAAAACGTTTAAATGAAACATTGACACATACGTAAAAATATCTATCAACGTTTTACACTCCTTTCTAAATCTCACACTTGTTATTCATCACATATATTTGATTAGTGTTAGACGACATTTAACGTGCACAATTTGATCGCCACTGATTGAAAATATTCAAAATTTCTATTTAAACAGTAACAATTTTCCAATTTTCTAAATAATTCTAAAGTAATAATTTATGAATTCATTATTCAAGTGTTAGATTATGATTTTCCGGAAATAAGTTTTTAAATATCCTGTACATTCTTTATATTATCAACGTTCTGTGTTTATTTGTAAGTCTCTAAAATTCAAACTGAAGAATCAATGGACCACCAGTACAGATTCCCAATTCACCCTACGCGCGGGCCCCGTTTTTGAACGGCACAGGTTTACTTAACCCTGCCCTGTGTGTGGATGTCGACAGTCCCATTGTGTAGCTTTCAGCAAATAGCATCGTTGCGGCTTCTCTCCAACAAATAACGTTGCCGCGGTCTGTCTGCAACTAATATGGTTGCCGCAACACATGTGAAACAAACTTCACGGCTCGTAACACTGCAGACTCTCAGGACAAATGCGTTGTTCGTATGGGATTCAATGTGCTTTGGAGCTTTTACACTTGTTATAAATTCAGCAGAGTGGTCGTTTAATAGTGTTAAACGGTGCAGGAACACATGAATGCCTCATGCGCAAGAGAGTTAAACACCGCCTTTCGTGTGATTGAAACATTTGTTCCCCTATTGAACAAATGCGGAGAATGAATCACTGTCGAAAATACTCGAGTACTTATTCTTGTAAATTCCGTTTTTTCAGGCATAATTACAAAATTGGTACTAATTACGATATATGCAGAGAATTTAGACAAGAAATCTATAATATGTTCAACGTAATGTAGATAAATCACAGTTATTAGATTAAAACTGGTGATACGTAAAATACTGTACATGTTTTCTCGTGCTACGTAAAATGCTACTTTAATATACTTGATTGACACTTGCTAGTATTTTTATTATCTCTATTCGATAATTATCTTCCTAAATTGCTTAAAACATACGACTCTGTCTACTAAAAGTGTCTTCATAAAAAATATTTTATTTTTGACTAACACGTTGTTGCTTGTTATTGTCTTGGATACGATGAGTTCGATGTATGTTGCATTACTTGGTTTTCTTTCATAATAATCCCAAGCAACAAAAATGTACATACACATATAGAACATACAATAATACACCCTCACACACATCCATCAATTCATACAAAAAATATCCCCAACATAATATACCCAAGCTCTTCATTGTGACCTCCAATAAAAAATGATTTTGTTTATTAATATGTGAACTGAATAGTTCACCACATTACACTTTTATTTATTTATTTGTCAAAAAACAGTAAAAACTGTATATGACGTGTGGGGAAAGATATTTATTTGCGCACATTTTCTTGAGGACCAGAAAAAAAACACACGAAAAAATGAATTTAGAAAATAATTATTTTAGAAAACTAAAAATATTTGAAAAATGTTTGTTCCCGAGTTATAGAAAATCAATTTCAACGGTAAATAAACTACAAGCAAAAAGGAGTGCTCAACAAAACTGTGCGCACAGTGAAGCTACATTTACGTCCAGAAGTAAAACAAGGGGCCATCTCAGCATTTGCTCAATGGATCAAGGAAACTGGACAAAAACCTGATCGAGATGGGGGTCATTGACCCGGAAGCTGAAGTACATTATTTGTTACAGGCGTATTAAACTATCTTTTAAAAATGTGTGACAATGCAAACGTAAACTAATTCATTATATATCTTTGTTTTGTTACAATAAACATTATTTTTATTTTTCACGATCAGTATAGTCTCTAATTGTATAGAAACAGTTTTGCAGCAGAAAAGATTTTACTTTAACTTAAATTTGTGTACCGACTTTAATTGTTTTATGTCATCTGGCAATGCGTTGTAAAGTAACGTACATGTATTGTATGTTGATTTCTTGTACTGAGCGGTTGATACTGACACTTGATGCACCTGATTTCTACGGCGTGTGTTGTAATTATAAATATCAATATTGCATGAAAATATGTTCCCTCCGTTAAGTAGGTCATTTTTGACAAATATTACAGATTCGTAAATAAATAGACAAGGCAATGGTAAGATTCCCAGCTCAATGAAAGAGGCTTGTAGGGAATCACGTGGAAGGCATTTTTTCATTATTCGAATAATTTTCTTTTGCAATCTGAAGGTCTGAATACTACAGGATGAGCTTCCCCAGAATATTATGCCATATCTCAGCCAAGAATGTACATTGGCAAAATAAATGCAACGAGCTGCATGAAGGCTGACAGAATTTGAAAGAATTCTGAATTCGTAGTATAATGAACTTAATTTAATGTGTAATTCTGTTATATGTACATTCCATTTGAGGTTTGATTGAATTGAAAGACCTAAAAATTATGTTGCCTTCAACATCAGCCAATTCCATATTGTTCATTTTCAATGGAACATGCGATTTCCGATTTGAAATGCAAAAGTGCATTGAGACAGTTTTTCTTTTGTTAACAATTAATTTGTTATTATTAAACCAATTTGAAACTTCTGAAATTGTACTATTTACTGCTTCTTTTTTGCAAAGAACATTCGTGTCATCAGCAAACAGAACCGTTCTTCCATTTTTAATAGACGAGGGCATATCGTTTACATATAACAGAAAGAGAATAGGACCTAAGATCGAACCTTGCAGGACCCCATGCTCAATTGGCAAAGAATTGGAAACTATAAGTATGTAATGTCCTTTCCGTGCCAGTATGGTATTTCTACTCTTTGAGTCCGATGTTTAAGGTAAGAAGTTATCCAATCTAGGGCAATACCACGAATTCCATACGAAAGGTAATTTTGAGAGCAAGATCTTATGGTCAATAAACGTCAAAAGCTTTCGAGAGATCTAAGAATATTCCAATGGGTACTTCATTTTGGTCTATTGATGAAGGAACATCTTTGAGAAAAGAAAAAATGGCAGTTTCAGTAGATTTTGATTTTCTAAAACCGTGTTGTGAGTCTGAAAACTCTTTGTTTTTCCTGAGAAAAGTTTCCATTCGTAAGTAGAAAAGCCTCTCTAATATTTTTGAGAAAACTGACAAAAGAGAAATTGCCCGGTAATTTTGAATATCATTTTTGTTCCCTCTTTTAAAAAGTGGCTTAATTTTTGCTGTTTTGAAAATATCTGGAAATATTCCTGTACATAAAGAAGCATTGAAAATGTGAGTTAACGGACGTATAAAGGCAGGTGCACAAGTTTTTAATAAACAATCCGGAAATTCATCTAAACCAGATGAATATTTATTTTTTAGTTTACTGACTATTCTGAGGATTTCTTTGGGAGAAGTTTCGGAAATAAACATCGTATCTGAGAATTTTTTGGGAAGTGTAAAATGTTGAATTTTGTGATTTTAGTCCCTTCGTGAGATCAGACGCAATTATAGAAAAGTGTTTGTTGAAGAGATTGGCAAATTTTTCCGGATTACTTCGTTTCTCTTTCATTATCCTTTAAAATAACATTCTCTACAAGGTATCGAGATGATATGGTTGTATTTTTTACGATATCCCAGATTGCTTTAGTTTTGTTACTAGCGCTCAAAATGTCCTGACTATTTTTCATTATTTTTAGCCTGAACTATTACTTTTCTTAAAATTCTTTTGTATTCTCGGAAGTATATATGGAAACCGGGTGATACGTTATGATGTTTAGAAATAATGTAAAGCTTATGTTTGTTTTTACACGATGTTCTAATTCCTTGTGTGATCCAAGTATTACTTTTGCTTGAAATGTTTAATTTTCTCTTTTTAAGAGGAAATAACGGCGTTAAAATTAATTGAAAAGCTTGGAGAAAAATAAATTATATTTTTCATTTGTGTCAACAGCGTTATAAACTGCGTCCCATGATTCCTTCATCAAGTAGTCCGTAAATAATTTTATCATTAACTTTAGTGAATGCTCTCCACATGCGTGTATTATTTATTTTTTCAGTGTTTATGTTCTTAGTAATTGTAAGAATTTGTGCATCGTGGTCACTGTAAACTAGATTATTCCTTATTATTTCATATGTAGTTGTGGTTTTGTTAATTATAATTTGATCTAATGCTTTTTGTGATTTAAGCGTATTCCGTGTAGGTACATTCACTGTAATATCTAAATTAGAAAGAATTAAGTAAATTGAGAAACTGCTCTTTTTCGTGGGATTCGCTCAGAAAATCAATATTGAAATCTCCACATACAACAATGGATTTAAAAGAGAGTTTACTAATTTTGTTCAGAATTATCTCTAGATTTTCCAAGAAAGTGAAATAATCTAAAGCTCGCTTTGTTGGAGGTCTGTAAATGCAAAGTAAGATAATTTTGAGCATAGTAAAATGTATTACTGTTGTTTCAAAAACTTTTTCAACTGCGTATAAATTGAATTCTGACAAGAAGTAAAGTTACTACATGTAAAGTTACTACTGTAACAGCCCCTGCGGTGGACGTATTGCCGGAATGTTGATCGCCAGGTCTTGTCACCGATGATGGTGAAATTATCCCCCACTGACCTGCACCGATCTCCGATGTTGGAGATTGTAATCCCTGCGCGGCGGCAGAGCTCAGAGACTTCTCAAGGCGAGGACTCTCTGAGTTAGATATGGAAGGGGTGGTTAAACATTTGTGATTAACAAAGCACAGCTCACATATTTAAATCTAAAAATAAATATATTGTAGTTGAAACTGAATGCTGCAGTTACTACCGAACATACCTAAAATTAAGAATTTCCTTAGCGCCTTCGCGTTATACTTCCCGCTGTACACATCTGTCTTGCGGGGAGACGGATGGATTCTCTTCGATAGAGGCATTATACAACACGGCAAAAGAGTAGGTCAGCAATATCTGATCATTAGTTTTGTAAAACATTCATAATGTAATAATATTATTTATTTTGCGAAGATACCTTTTTAATTTGAGTATTTCCAAAAAGTAGCTTGCAAACAAATTAAATATTCTCGTATAACAAACACGGGAACAAAATAAATTTTGTAACAAAATCCGCCTTCACAAATACTGCAAATATGTGTATATATATATATATATATATATATATATATATATATATATATATACATTATAACAGTTCCTTACGTACCAAGAATGTCAAAAATGTTCTAATCCATGAAGTAACATGTGAATAGCAAATATTTAATGATGAGCGGCATCTTTCTTGGAGCCTTGCTTTCGCATGACGTCAGCTGTACCGCAAACAGTGACGTACTGAGGACGATAATTCTGTCGGCATGCGCAGCGTGGGAATGGACGGAATAATAGTATCATTTTTTGCACTTCTGTCAAATTCGTAACGGTTTCATTGCATTTGTAGTTTTCCCGATTTCCTGGGTAGCGAAGCCATAGGCACTACTCAAGTATCTCAGGATCAAGACACATGGACACTACACTTCTCTGGGTATACTATTCAAAACGTATTATTTATACATGCCTGAAGCTTCGTAATTCAATTTCTGCGCATATGGAAAATTAGTAATATACGAATAGTTGTTTTGGATATTTCAGAAGTTCCTGGATATCGAACAAAATCATAGACTCACTCAATAGGCCATAGGCATCATATTTTTCTTTCAACTTCTGCGCGCTTTGGAATTTAGTATTACAGATACGAATACATACGAGTATTATACACTACATCGATTTCTTTCGTTTTTATAGAAAAAATATTTATTTTTTACTCATACGTTATAACTTGTTATTGCCTTCGATACGAAACTCGATATACACTGTATAACTTACATGGAACGAAGGAATCGAGTTGAATAATGCTACAATGTTCTCTTAATGGGAGAATTATGAAAGGGAATTCTTCTTCCATTAGCACTACAACCCACTGTGAGTCTTGGCTTTCTCGAGACTTCTTAGCATTTCTTTTTTTCTGGAGTGAGCTAGCTGGCCTCGCGTCCAACCTCTTATCCTGCAGGACAGGGATTTTTCTAAGGTTTACTCCTCTGAAAGGATTGGCTTCGCCTTACTAGGTTCCTTCCACCCATGGTTTTCTGTCAGGGTTTTCCTTCCCTTAGCCTTTGGGATCATCCCTGCCCATAAGGCAGTGGGGATCCTCTTCTGGAGTACTTCTTCGTCTGACCCCCTCTCCTTTGACCTGTCCGGCAAGGGAGGCTCTACCAGTAGCTACGCTACCGCCGGCATAGCTCTCAGGGTCATGGAGGCACTCAAGCTCCACCACCAACGTCAAGGTCATGTACTCCCCAGGTGGAGGGGAAACGGAATGAAAGGGAATTATGGGAAGGGAAATATGAAAAGACAAACCGAATCAAGTTAGCATCTAGTTAATTAGTAAATAAGTAAATATAAATCAATAAAATTAGGTAAAAAATAAAATGATGATGATGATGATGATGATTTCAGCATCTACACAGCTCAAGATCTATCCATGCAAAACAGGAAAATTTTTGCAGTATTAGTTAGTCATATTTAACTTATAAAACTCTTGGCTATTTGTATGCTGCTGATTGTACGTGCTTTAAAAAATAACACAAAGAATCAGACGGCACTTTCTCGGCTTCTAAATTAAGGTATTATTCTCATATGTTCTATTATTTATTTTATACATAGATTTTCTTCGAAGCTCATTGGTCAGTTTATTCGTAATTATTTATTTTCATCTAAATTAAAATACTAAAACCAGTGCAAATGCGTTATATGTGTTTAGAACCCGGTCATAATTTAAGTTTAGGTAGCCTATTTTGCTGCGTAATGGGAAATTTGAAGCGATAATTTGAATTTGGTTATATTTTACGTGATACATTGTACGTGTACCACATTACAATCTTGTTTCATTTCCTCAATGCCAATAGCCGTTCTGAGCACAATTTTCCCTATCACGATTGATCGGACAGGACACACATTACAAGGATCACAAAAACAAATAAAATGAAAATACAGCTGTGAATTATCTGTTATCAGTAGTGCATCGGACTCAAGAACGTTATATGAGCGTTTAAGAAATGTTGACTTCTTTACAGTTACGTTCAAAAAATAAAATCTGTATCGTCCGCATACTTTTTGGCCTTCACATCATAATCCCTTATGGATACCTTTAGGAAATGGTGACTCTCGAATTACAAAAAGGGAGGTGAAAGCAAGTTTGTTTCATCTATTGAAAATGAGTTCAAAAATGCATTAAATATGAAACCCGAAATGTAAGAAATGAATTCACGATGTGATTTCAAAACGTTCTCTAATTTGCACTTATTTTCGTTCCCTTCTCCATTTCCGTCCTCGTTATTTACTTATACATTTATTCACTATTTACATATGTGAGGTATCTTTAATTGCGCTGTGATATCGTCTTATTGGTGAATTTATTGTTCTATTTTCCAGGAAGTTGCATGTACTACAATGACGGGTTTAAACGCTCTAATTTTCAAGGCTACCTTCCGCTATCTCCTAGGCTTTGGAAGTAGAGGAATGCGTAAAATTGTTGATATTTTTCAATATATTATAAAACTCGAGAATAAAAATTCAACTAAGGTATCTTTACACCACATTTTATCACGACATTACTTTAGAAGTTCACGAAAAATGTCTATTACGATGTTTAAAAGTAATATTAAGATTATATAGAGGATGAGGCTGTATAATGATTGGCGCAGCTTTAATTCCACAATTTTACACGTTCAGTATGTTTTTCATCGCTTTCTTAGAGATCAGGGTCGGAGAATAATCATTAGATTATCAATCATTTTTTAAAAATTGTCCATACCATTAATTTATAGCATAACCCATAAAGAATTAAATAAAAGACAGTTTCATTCACTTCCTTTGAAAATTCACATTCAAATTAACCCTCCGGTGAGCGCGTCCTATCATTTCTCACTAGCAGGACGCGTGCGGCACTCCGTCCCGCATTTATCAACTTCAATTTTTGCGTCATTAGTTATTACTTTTGTTATTGAATGTGAAAGAAACTATTCTTTATTTATGTTTTATACATTTTATTTCATAATAACTAACTAAATAACAAACGAAACTAACAATATTAATAAGAACCTTATCCATCCACTCGCTCCCTCCGAGTCTTGGGATTGGTACATGTTGGGGGAATGAATATGGTGCAAACGTGTCTTCTAACGTTTCTTCTGAAACGACGCATTTAAATTTGAATTAGTAGTTAGTACTCCAAAATGCTGTCATCAAAGTTCAATAATAAAACAACAGTGATAATTCTAATGGATAAAATACGCAAATATTATAATTGCCTTGGCAAAGCGCGTGCGGTACGGAGTGCCGCAACCGTTGCAGAGTTCGAATTACTAATGAACAACGGTCGATCAGCAGTGTCTAAAATCATGATTTGAGTGTCAGTCCGGTTGAAAATATAATGAATGAAGAATAACTACGAGCTCAATAGTGCGACACCAATTATTTACACGAAATCGACAAAAATGTAAGAATGCGGCACTGAGTGCCGCTACGCGCCCGCCGGAGGGTTAATTTAATTTTTATGTACATTAACCAGCTTTTAAAACTAAATTTGAATGTGCCTGTTTCCTGTAGTGAACGTATCTGCCTTTAATGACGTAAGGGTTGTCTATAAGTGCCCCCGGCCGTGTGTGGGAGGGGCGAGTGAGTGAGTGAGTGGGGGGGGGGGCGCTGCGCAGGTACGCGGGCTCCAAGAAGAACGACATCCTGGACGCCGCCGAGGCCGAGAAGCGCAGCGCCGCCTCGCTCGTGCAGCACGGCCTGGCGCCCATCACCTTCGGCAAGCGCTTCCACCCGCTCACCTTCGGACAGGAGGAGCGCTTCTGGTGAGCATCCCAGCTATCTTATCGTATCTATCGTATCACCTTATCTATCGTATCTATCCTCGTCCTATCTGGTCTTTCTTATCTATCATATGCATTTTATCGATCTTAGCTATCTTATCGAACTTAGCAATCTAACTTATCTATCTTAGCTATCTAACTTATCTATCTTAGCTATTTAACTTATCTAGCTTAGCTGTCTAACTTATCTGTATTAGCTATCTAACTTATCTAGCTTAGCTGTCTAACTTATCTATCTTAACTGTCTAACTTATCTGTATTAGCTATCAAAATTATCTAATTTAGTTATCTAAAAATTCTATCTAACTTATCTATTTTAGATATCTAATTTATCTATCTTAGCTATCTAACTTATCTACCTTATTTATCTTCTCTATCTATCTATTTATCTATCTCTTTTTACGGGGGGAATTGTGGAAATCTTCAACAACACGCTGAGGAGCCCGCACTGTGTGAGCAGTGTGAGATTTGTACTCACTAAAACCACAAACCCTTTATCCACCCTGGGACCGCAATTATGCGTTACTTCGGGGTGGTGGCAACCATAGTACTTTGAAGTACTATTCACGTCCGACTTTGGCTGTTGTTTATTTCGTCTTCTTCCTTCTTCTTGAGAATGGTGATGATTTATCTTTCTTCGATTGTCCACTTCTCATTGTTGAAGATCATTAGTGTCTATCTGTCTATTTATTTATTTACTTAGTTCACGTCATAGAAGCAAATATGTTTGTTTTTGGGGAGAGAAATACAATCTGCGAATGTTTTTCTGTTCCGGTATTCCTTCCTCATTTGTTTTACTAAATTGAATTATGCCTTAAGACGACTCCACACATTCGGTATTCTGCGAGGAACGAGTGATCACTCGCCGAATCCCGAGCTGTGTGGGTGGCTACCTGGCTGTTTGCTGAGGAACGAACATTCGTTTCCCGCCCTACCCACCGCATGTCGGTCTTTTGGACCTCAAAAGAAGCGAGCACATAAGCTGATGGGCACTGGGAGAGCAGTACCTCGCTACTTGGCGAATGCCAAATATGTGGAACTGCCTTATACTTTTACTATACTTCAGTGACTTCCGCTAATAGTCCATTCGGGTGAATTTTAAGTTTTTTATGTTCAATAAAGAGATTTAATTATCCAGTGCCCTGTAAAGGAACTAACTGAATTTGTACTCACAACTTATCTGATCTGGATTAATCGGTGTTTTTTACAGTTTCAGATAGGTTCGTCACATTATTTAATGCTTCTGAATAACAAAGCTCGGTCAGAAAGGGTCTTTTTTAACTTTCTTTTCAATACGTCATTATACTTAGTTGTTCGTAAGAAAGGTTTCTGAAGAAATTTAGATGTTTTTCACATTTACATTCAATTATGATATTTTAAACTTACATAATTATCAAGCCATGAAAATGCTGAAGCAACGCATAAAACCTTTCGATAAACCATCCAACAATTCTTTTATATTTTACACATATTTCTACATAATTTCAAGAGAAGTACAAATAGAATTAGTTTAAAATAATTTAAATATCATTTGATTGTTAGTAATAATCGATTACATTCAAATATATTTTAATATTAAGTGTATTTATTTTTATTTATAGAAAAAAGGAAAACTTATGCTTATTCAATTGTTTCTAAGTCGGCAAGCGCTTCCACTATTATTATTATTATTATTATTATTATTATTATTATTATTATTACTATTATTAAGAAACGAAGATTATTCACGCACCTACTTCATCAGAAAATCTTAAATCCGAACCTTGATCCTCTTTTCAACTGTGTTGTTAAACTGTTCATTGCATTTCGCGCAAAAAGACTAGCTCCATTCGGGGTGTACGCTATACTCTTACGCAGAGATTTGTTGAGAGGAGAATGGAATTCCCACGACTAAAAGAGCGAAGATTAGTTATAATGAGCCCAAAGAGCCAAGTTTCATGTAGAGCCCGAGAATTTCATCGCAATCTCGAAAACATTAACTTTAATCCTCTCAGACTCACAATATGCAGTTTTAAAAGAGGCAAATCCAACTTCGGCGCTAGCTCGACGCAACAAATTTCATGTAGCGGATGGGACGTTCAAGTTACTCCGCACATCAGCGATTTCAATATCAGCGATTTCAATCTCGCTTATGATTGAGAATAAGGGTACATAGTAATTTGTTCACACTTCTATTCCATATTTTGGGCTCTGAGAAAGAGAAACGGGGCTGATATCGCTGATGGATCTTAGCAAACGTTATTACAACGAAATACCTTATATGTTCGTTCACTATCGTAGGAGTAATTTTCATTTCAAGCGTATTTTCAATATTCACTATTCTGCCACGCAGAATAAAAAGGACTCGAATGTACTGGCTCAAACCGTTCCAATCGATACGTACTTTTCAACCAAATGCAAACTGTTCAGGATTATTCACCACCCCGTAAAATTAAATCTGCAATGATCAAGCCCACAATCTCTAATTATAGCGTTCATTAAATGCCAAACAACAGAATAATTTTACTACTTGTTCACTGACAGCAAATTAAAATTGTTTTCATTTTAAATTACAAGATACTATCAATTCTGCTGTCTCGATACACCAGTTTATGAGAAGAAGGATCTAATTCTGGAAATTGATGTCTACGTTACATGCTAACGGTTACATAATCGAGTCCTCCGACCATTTCTAAACGATACTTCCAAACAATGCCACGAAGTGATTGGAAAATGTTTATAATCTGTAGACCACGGCCCTAGGACAACACGAAGATATCTCGATATTTTTTATTAAATACTGAAATATAATGTTGCAGAAAATAGCAAAAGGAGTGAGCCTAATACCCCTATGAATATTCCACTAAGCAACTATATTTACTCTTGCGTGAGTTTGCTAGTGCTCTGTTGCTGTGTCACCCCAAAATGTTTCGCAAAACAAGCTGGTGCGGCGACGCGTATTATCGTTCCCACACCACTCCATTCAGAAAATCCGAGCTGTAATTGTTTATTTTAGAAAAGAACGGCAAATTACCGTGCTTCTCGCGGAAGGAGGCAAACAGTTTCGCGATAAATGATAGCCGTGAAATTCGAAACGCCTCGATAGTCTCTTGCTACCGTAGATGTGCGATATCGTGAAGTTGATTTCTGACAAGGGCATCGATCTGGAGGAGGACGCGCTAGACGACGCTGAGGACATCCCCGAGCTCTACTTGGCGAATGACTCTCTCAAACTTCCCACCAAAAAAAACCCGTGCGCTGTTTCCGAATAGCGTTCCAATAGCTCCCAATTCAGTGCATCTAGACATTGATTTTTACCAAGGATGTATTCTGTTGAATTATGTTCTTCGACCTGACATCCGACAGAAATCGGCAAAGAATAGACATAGCTTCGCGGTAAATGAAATCCCTCAAGTTTGATACGAAAAGCGCCCGAAAATCTCTTTCGACCGTAGATGTGCGAGCATGTGAAGCTGATTTTCACGCGCGGCATCCGCGCCGTCCGCAGACAACCCGCCTCAGAGGACCGGCAAGGCGTCTGCGGGCGAGGAAGTCGTTCTGGAGGAGGACGCACTACAGATCGCCGAGGACATCATCAGCCGCTGCGTGGCGACGTTACTCTAAATTTTCCCACCAAATAATCCCTTGCGCCATTTCGGAATAGCGTTCCAAATTTAGTGCATCTGTACTTCGGTTTTTCTTTCTTGGCGCGTGGGGGGGGTGTCATCAAAATGGAATATCTCACGGTATTTCGCGTCTTTCTCAATTGTGCCTCTAGGAGTCGCATGATCGCCAGCACTGCTCGATACAGTCGCGATCATGCGACTCCTAGCGGGGCAACCGAGAACGACGCGAAAAACCGTGAGATATTCCATTTTGATGACACATCCTCACGCGCCAAGAAAGAAAAACCGAAGTATAGTCATTGATTTTTACCAAAGGATGGATGATGTTCTTTGATTCACATTCGACAGAATTAGGCAAAGGACAGGCATAGCTTCGTGGTAAATGACATCTCTGAAATTTGACACGTAAAGCGCCCGAAAGTCTTTTGGGTCCACGCGCATCTTATGTTGTGACGCGCCGTCCGCAGGCACCCGCCTCAGCGGACGGGCAAGCGGTCTGAGGGCGAGGGCGACTACGGCCTAGAGGAGGACGCGCTGGAGGACGCCGAGGACATCACGAAGCGCTACGTAGCAGCGCTGCTGCGCCAGGGGCGGCTTGCCGGTGGGCGGGCCCGGCGGGCCGTCGCCCTTCGCGGCCGCGTCCTTCAGCGACGCGGGCGGCCACGACGACGCCGACGGCGACCAGCTGGACGAGGAGAAGCGCCACCTGGGCGCGCTGCGCCGCATCAGCCGCGAGGCGCCGGCGCCGGCGGCAGCGGGGCCGAGCGGGGCCGGCGCGCGGGCCAAGCGCCAGGCGTCCGACGAGTTCGCGCTGCCCGTCTTCCAGCCCAGCGACGCGCCCGCCGACCTCGACGACGCGCTGCTGCAGAGGGTGCTGATGGCGGGCGAGGACGCCCCCGGCGCCGCCGACAAGCGCTTCCTCGGTAAGTCGCAGGGGCTGTCCGGGGCGTTCAAGTAAAGCATTTGTCCCAGTCATGCGGCTCGCTCACTCTCTGCCTCTGCATCTCTCTCCCTCCCACCCTCCCTCCCTCTCCCTCCCCCCTCTCCCTCCCCTCCCTTTCCCTCCCCCTTCTCCCCCTCCCCCCTCTCTCCCCCCTCTCTCCCACCCTCTCTCTCCCCCTCTCTCATTCTCTCTCTCTCCCTCCCACCCTCCTCTCCCTCATTCTCTCTCCCCCTCCCTCATTTTCTCTCACCCTCCCTCCCTCATTCTCCCTCCCTCCCTCATTCTTTCTCTCCCTCATTCTCTCTCCCCTCATTCTCTCTCCCCCTCATTCTCTCTCCCTTCCTCCGTCATACTCTCCCTCCCCCTCTCTCTCATTCTCTCTCCCTCCCCCATCTCTCTCCCTCATTCTCTCTCTCCCTCCCTCATTATCTCTCCTCCCTTCCTCATTATCTCCCTCCCTCATTATCTCCCTCCCTCATTATCTCTCTCCCTCCCTCCCTCATTCTCTCTCTCCCTCCCTCCCTCATTCTCTCCCTCCCTCCCTCCCTCTCTCCCCCTCCCTCATTCTCTTTCTCCCTTCCTCCCTCATTCTCTCTCTCCCTTCCTCCTTCATTCTCTCTCTCCCTTCCTCCCTCTCCTTCTTTCTCCCTCCCTCCCTTCCTTCCTCTCTCTCTCTTTCTCCCTCCCTCCCTCCCTCTCTATCTGTGTATACATTGGTTCTACATATAAGCTTTCTACTTATCCGCCTGATACATATTGGAATTCATTGAAGGTCGAAGAATGGTGAGTGAAATGACAAAATTAACAAGTAAATAAATAAATAAAAATAATGTTAGTTATAAATAGAAAATTAATTATTGGCACGACCCAAACGGACATTTCGTTGATCCCGCTATTGGTTCATTTTGTTTATTTTGTCCAGTTTGGCGCATTTTCTGAACACACTCGAATAAATCAGTACAGCAATGTGACTCAATTCCATTCTTAAATTTCCGTTTCCGACTTTTCTTCATAAGTTACCCAAGACAATGTATGTTTCGCGGTCAACCAGTACATTTTCCTTTCTCGCGCACTACTTTCAAAGTATAAAGAGTGTCGCAGTAATGCTGCGACAACAAATCGCGATTTTTAGACAGAAAAAACTGGTAATACGGAGCTATGATACTATACACACATACTCCCTCGCATTATTTCTAACTTTTGCAAGTTTTGAAAATTCAGAGAATTCAGGCGTCGGACTGTCCGCCTGTAGGCAAGTAAAAAGCTCGGCTAACGCCTAAACCGTTCAGCCTATTTTCTCCAAAATTGATATCCCCCGATCTGGATGATACCGTGCATTCTTGAATTTGAAACCGATATTTTAATTTTGGGGGTACTTTACATGAAGCCTCTGGGACATTTTCCAAATTGTCAAAAAAATAGATCTATCGTTTTGAATTAAAATTTGTAGTTGGATAGTATGAAGGGCGTTTAAGATAATGGTGCATGTCTAATTTTCGTTGAAAACTCATTTTTCGAAAATTGCAAAAACTCAGAATTTTTTCGGATTCTTGCTAAAACTACAGTTATAAAGATACAGTTTTATCCCATAACGAAATCCTTAAATGTATATTTTGAAATAAGGTCATGTACAATCTTTCGAACATTTGAGTGTTTTTCGCATAATTTTGCGTGAAAGTACGAGCGAAAAAGTATGTGCTGTGTTAGCACTAGTTATTCACTTCGCTCGTGATCCCGAACTCATTTCACGTGCCTCGCTGCACCAGCACGGTAGATTCCACCTTCTTGCTTAACTAATCTGGCTTCACCTGATTATTCAGATTATCTCACCCCCAACAAACCCCTAATTTCATTCTCCGTGCCCATTCCATTTTCTGCTCCACACCAAATCCTCATTGTCTTCGCTCATCCACCCCATTGCATTCCCTGCGTACACTCAGCTTTTTCATTTGTACCGTTCAACCAGCAAAACTCTTGACTAACCCTTTGCACACACGCTTCCAGGGGCTTTGTGTACCCAGCTGTGATCACCCACGCTTCTCTACTCTTGTTATTTCTGACGCATTACTTTGTGTGAACTATATAATCTTTGTGATTGAAGTGCTCTTTAAACTCGTAACGATGTGTTAAGCGGTAACACCAACGCTAAAGTATATATTTGAGTGTTTTCTAAAGCAATTTATTTTCAATGAATTTGCTACAAATACAAACGTTCATTGCCGTAAAATTTGGTATCAACCGATGAAATAATTGGACGTTTAATTTACAGTTTTAATTTTCCTTTCAATTCATTTATGTGTTCAAGAAATTATACAGTAAATTAAATATAATAAATTATTTTGAAATGAACTTGTACCTATGATGATCATGGCAAAAAACGCAGAGCTTGATGGAATCTTTTCTATATTTAGAGTACCGTTCCGTACTTATATGACGTTTTGACATAGCATCTACCTCACTTCGATATCATGAACACACGTAGAACGTTTTGTTTAGTGCCTTAATATCTATTAACATTTTAGTTACGACGTTTGAGTTCAAATATTTTTTATTATGAAAGAACCATTTTTAGAAATACAAGTAAACTAAATTGAAATTAAGATATTCTGTAAGCTATATCAGAAAAACTGACATTGAGCAATCAATATAATCTGCACTTCCTGGAATTATAGAAAATGTATGTAACTTAGTATGAGAATTTTTTTAAAAAACATTTGAATGATATTGTGTTGGTATATTATATGAGGATTTTTTAAAATAATTTTCACATGATCGTAGACACCACTATTGTTCTTTGTTAATAAAAATTAGTATTAACTTTGTGAATTTATAGTTCAAAAACACATATTATTTATTTACACAGAATGTAGATAGCTTAATTATCATTACCACTATTTTTGGAGCAGCAAAATTGTATTCCTTCCTTTTCAAATTATTGATGTTCAAGCCTTAAGTTATTACTTTGAAAGAGCTCAGTGTGGTACAATATCTATTTTGCTACTAACAGCATTTCCCAATGTTCTGAAATGTATTGTTAATTAGAAAATCATTTACGAAATACGCAATTCTAATTATTGTGTATGGAGACAATCTATCACACACCTATAATTGCCACGGTCGTAATTCTCCAAAGCCTTGTTCCGCTTCTGTTAGCACCGCAATACACGCAAAATTACTTCCTGGTCATTGAAACCTGTAATTAACAATTTAATTTATATCGTCTGATAATGGCTCGTACAGGACATTAAATAATAACAACTGTATAAACATGTGAGTCATAACCATTTACTTCATATCTTTAAACAACTATAATTCAATTGAATTTTGTAATACATTTCAAAACACTTTACAAAAATTGAGTCATAAATTGTTGTTATAATATTATACACTTTTTAATTAGGGTAATTTAATTGATTTCTGTTACGATTAAAAATTTATTTTGAATAAGTATTCGAAATAGTTTTAGCCATATTATTTTAGTACATTTGCTAGAAAAATGCAAAAAAAATCGTGTCTTATTACCTTAACTATTAATTTTCGTTTAATGTTTTGATTTCCTACAATGTAATAATGTCTATTTTGAAACGTAAGTACTGCATTTAACTGAGATTAATCAAGAAATGTATGGATTTTATCTTCAAATTATACTTTACTTGTCAGCATACAGTTACCTAAAATTATTTTCTCCACATTTAAAACTTTAAATCTTATATATATTACACTTGCTTATTGCATGAAAATGGAATATTTGTACATTAACTACAATGTTCAATTGTCCGTGATAGCATTGAATATTATAAAAAAATTGAAAAAAAATATTACATTCATTGATTGCATGTCAATCGGAAATTCGCGTCTTCCAGAAATCAGGAGGTGCGATATCGGGGACGAAATCCTTCAAGTTATTTCACGCAAATTTTGTGTCAAAAAGTTTAAGGACTCCGCTCGCTCTGCGTCAAAATTTCATGTTTCGCGTAAGAGCTTCCTCTCCGCCTGTTACGTGCGTAAAACGTAATTGGTGGATTTTACAGCCAAGAGCAGGAGCATATAGCGGAACTAATCCTCATCAGCCTTGCTAGCGCGATTTTACGACGAACTTGCAAGCTCCTATATTCAGCACGCAATAAAAAATGCCCAGTTCCCTCACTAAAGGTGGGCTTCTGTTAGTAAAACGTAAGCTGATGTTTTGTATTTTTTAAAGTATTACACTTCTAGAGATAATAAGAGTTTAAATATGTAACCCAATAAATACAATGAAGATAATTTCACTGTTGTTTTCATAAAAAATATAAATGCCGATTCCTTTATAAACTAATCCACTAAATTTGTATTTTTCTAATTTTAAAACTGGTTTCTGACTTTGCGAGAGACGCTAAACTATATCAAGAAAGAAATATTTCATTTTAATACTATTACTTTCTCGTTTCCCGCTTACGCAGTGGAGAGAAAGTTATATGTTTTTATTTTCTTTCGAAGTTGAGATATAATGACGTCCGCGTACGTAGATCCATTTCTTCACCAGTCAGCTAAAACACGTATCCACTAGAGATTCATACCACGATGCAATGCAAGATTGATAACCACTTATTTTTTCACAGCTATATTACTAGGGTGGAATCCTTCCGAAGTCGGATCGATTATTACAGTGGTTTCGTGAGTTTATACCTTCATTTTTCTGAATTTTACTGCTATAATTTTTTACGAAATCTGTTAACATTGAATGAAACGAGATTCTGGCGATTCCATCAAACTATGTGGCTCCAAACTGCAGTTCACGAGACAGCTTTGATGAAAGTCTTCCTTTTTATGATACGGTAGACTTCGACATTCTGATGATAGAGTTCGGCATCGCCGAACTTCGGCGGAACGTAAAGCAAAGCACCATCGATCGTAATCTGGGACTGATTAAAACGTGCACTTGGGATAAAAAAGAAGGCTGTAACGCATCCACTGCAAAGTTTGCATTGCATACACCGCCGAGATTCAAATTCTAGGCATACTGGATGAAACGGCCGAGAATTAAACCCGACCGCAACGCTGGGTGCACGGGTTGGCTTTTTTTTTCTTCTCGCGCATCTGGTTTTATTCTAAGCCTTCTTCACTTAAATGTTGGTTATTTCGCGAAGTATGTAAATTTGTTATCTCACAAAAATGTAAATTAGTTTTTTCTCTAAAATCCTATTTCTACCGGGCAAAGAAATTAATAATTTTTCCCTCAACTATTTATTTTCGTTTAAACATGTTTTGCTTTAATATAGTATTTCAATATACTTAAGATTCTTCTTTGCAAACCAAAATATTTTTCTAATTTAACTAAGAATGGCAAAGAAATGAATGCAAAATTTTGTTTAAAGATTTTTGGGAGTTCTTTAACGTGGCGGTTACTAAGGCAAGTCATCGTAAAGTTAATCGTAAATACGAATATTTTTAGAAGGGATTCAGAAATTGTTTAAAAATGTTCGAAAGTTAAAAAAAAATCCCAAGTATTTGGAAGGCTTAATAAATTTACTGATGTAAAAATAAATTTCAATCTGACAATAATGTTTTTCTTTTCGTAATGAATATTGCTAATGAAGACCAAGTTAAACAATTATACTAAAAACATACATAAATAAAGATATTTCTAAAACGTCAAACGTTTTCTTCAATGTAATGAAAACATACATTGGTGAATTAAAATTTAGAATCAATATCAAACGAAAGCATCGATAAAAATTCTTTTTTTTTTTCTTCCTTTTCGGCATAATATGCCTTTCAGGGGTTTTAATACACAATCTTATAATACAGCATAATTTTTGGATAACAGTATTTGAGGAAGGCCACACTGCTACCTTGAAAAACAAAGTCTGCAGAGCAGTAATTCAGATGGGATTGTTTTAAGTTTTATAGAAAATTTTTGATACGCATTCTTTACAGTTAGATATAAATTTTGAAGTGAAATTTGAAGCATTTACTTTGCGATGAGGTAGCGAATTTTCCGCAAGCATATTTTCGGCAGCCGCCCCGCCACTTTGGGCAGCCCTGGGTGGCTGCTCTAATCTATGCGCGGCATAACCGCCCGGCGCCAAGCGGTTTCCTGGGGAAGGCCCCGGGCGGCGGCCGGGCGCACAAAGGACCGCCCCCACCCCCCAGCCCCCTGCCCCCGCTCCCCCCGGCGGCAGCGCTCGGCCCGGCGCACGCACTTCCCCCCTCCCACGCCCCAACACACACACACACACGAGGCACGCGGAGGCGCACATGAGGCACGCGGGGGCGCGCGGTGTGGGGCGAAAGGCGAGCACAACAATCTACACGACACTAAAATGCTTGCGTTATCAGGGGAATGTTTTCAAACATCTACAATTACACAGCACTTCACATCATACGTCATAATACGTAGTTTATGAGTTTATAAGGTCACTTAGTGGGTATGTGGTCACTTAGTGGGTACGACACTTAGAATTTATTAGGACACTTCAGACTTCAATTTCTTGGTTGGCTTGATCCAGTTTCCTCTTGAATGCCATTACATGTCTTGCGGACACATGAGTTTGTGGTAAGGCGTTCCAGGCATTTACGATTCTATTGGCAATAAATTGTGCACGCATGTCAGTTTTGCTGCTGCCGTGTAATAAAAATAAATAAAAAGTACTATTATACCTGAAAATGATAAACTTTTCGGGGGTAATAAAGGAGGTTATAATTGATATAAGTAGTGGTGCAATTGTGATTTACTATGAAGAGGGGCTGTAGATGTAGTATTCAGCAGACTTGATGTTTTCTTATAAATAATTTTTGAATTGTGCTGAGTGTAAAATTTATTACTTGTTTATTTATACCGGATTTGTGACGAGTTCACGTGAAATATTAAATGACTTTTGTTCCCACAGAAAATAAGCAAATTTTTTTTTGGTATTCCTGTCATCAGCTTCTGGGAAAGGAAGATGAAGCCCCCATGAGACACCCCCATTGATTGAGCCACTGATTTATGTATTCATTATTCTGTGAATTCTGAATTATGCGCACTACATTTCTTTGTAAACTATTCTGACAGGATGCTCAATATCTCCTGAGAGAACTAACGTATTGATCTAATACATTGTTAAATTGTATCTTTGTATTGTTCTATAAATTATAATGCTTATCTCAACAGTTCCAAGTATTAAATCCATTGAAAATATCAATTGCACTGTCACTGTACGATAGCGCATACGTCACGCTAACCTGTGTGGTTGCTTATCTGAACTGCTTAGCATCAGTTATAACAGTATGTAAGATTCTGCTAGAAATTGGAATATTTTCGTCGTTCGTATTGTTTTCTTTTGTTTCAAAGTGAATAGGTACCTCACATCTGTTTCTTATAGTGTGGAATACACAGTAAAACGTGCGCTCTTTTATATTTTGGAAGTTTAAAAGTGTATCATATGTGACAAAATAGTAACATTTGTGCAGCAAATTTTGCAGTTCATAAACTGATACTGACAACCATAAAAGAAAACATGAATTCATATTCCATTTTATGAATAGTTAAACGTGACGTAGGAACACGTCTCCCACCATAAAAAAAGAACGGCGTGTGTAAAGGGTTTGTGATGTTCAATGCGCGATGGTTGATTTGGCTGCGTGCGGCGGGCGAGCCGAGCCGAGCCGCTGGCTCGAACGCGGGGGCAGCAGCGGGTGGCGGTGCTCTTGGCGCAGCCCCGGCCCCGCCCGCGCCGTGCGCCAGCTGCCGGCGGCGCCTGCTGGCCCCGCCCGCGCCCGCCACCGCCGCCGAGGCCGCCGCCGCCGCCCACGCCGCCGCCGCCGCCGCCGCCGCTGAACCGGGCGAGCGCTGCTGGTTGCAGGGCCGGCGCCTGCCCCCTTCGCAGTGGCAGCGGGCCCGCCGACGCCGCTCGCCGACGCCTTCGCCCTCGCCAAGCGCCACATCGGGGCCCTGGCCCGCCTGGGATGGCTGCCGGCCTTCCACGCGGGCACGTCGGGCGAGCGCCTCGGCCGCTCCGGCGCCGCCGCCTCCGCCGCCCGCTACGGCAAGCGAGACAGGTCGGCGAGACGCCCCGCTCGGTCCGTGGATGTTGTTGGTGTTGTCTGCACGAACGCACTACTTGTTCCACTGGCTGTTTCGGTTTGGTGTTTGTCCTCCGCGCTCGGGGAAGGAACGGGTTTGCCCAAGATTTCGCCTCGTCTCTTCTTCTGTGCGCTGTCTCTTTGTAGCATTTGGATATGTTTCTCGAGGGCGCGGCATTTGTCTCACACTGAGCTTCTTCGTCGAATTAAAAATTCGACATCCGAAGGACAAATTATCAACAAAACTAATTATTATAGACGTTGTAGTGAAAAAAAAAACTTTGTTGAGAGGCTTACCATTTTCAAATTAGTGGAGCAGCTCACACGTGATTATACTTTTCGTGGATGTAAGAAAGAGACAATTCGATTTTTGTCTAAAATCATAATTAATTTCCTGCATACTTGATTACTTCACTCCTTATTAAGCAACTCTTAAATGATTGACATCGTCATTAAATAACTCTTAAAAGATGAACATCGCAAAAGAACCTCTTTTACGTTTTTTACACCACATATTTTTTGCACCAAGGAAGAGGTATTTCAATCCTCGATTTCCTCTAATCTTAAAAAAAAATTCGAAAACTGAAATTTCACATAGTTTAATATAAGAATTCTAACAAATTCTTTCAATTATAGCAAATTTATACTTTTAAATTATTTTTATTCTCCCCATTCTATTTAAAAGATATAATCTACTTTAATTATAGTGAAACTCATTTAGGAATGCAATAGTTAATTCAAAATTATTGCTTACCTATTGCCACAGTTAGGTAATTTCCTTATTAATATTATTATCGGAGGATTTAAGAAATTCGCCAGGTAGAGCATCTTTTATTTTAGTTATAAAATTCAAACGTTTGGATAGAAGCTTTAGAAAATCTACGACACATCTTTAAGACATCAAAAATAACCTCAAGGTAAAATGAATTATTTTTACTAAAATTGTCTGTCTTAATTCTTATATTTATGTACGTGTGTGATTATTTATAAAAGAAGGATATAGCAATGTTAAATTACTTGTAAAAGATTGCTGCTCTTGAGAAGTGATTTTATTTACACCACAGAAAACAGCGTAGATAATATGATAAAGGGTTTCAGGACACTACCGTTTGTCAGATAATTAGTATGTTGTTAGTTTGCCTTACATACGCCTTCATGTAAATGACTGCGATAAATTCAGCGATAAAATTCTCTGTACATAGATGTCTTCGTAAATGCATGTGAATGTTACAGATTGTTCGACCACAATACTTCTAAATAATCAGAGGTGGATGTAAATATGTAAAGGTAAACCTTAATCTGAATGACAGCATACGTAACAAATTAAAGAAGTGTATTGGTATCATAGTTGTATAGTACTTCATCAATAAAATTCCAAGTACCGCGGTAATAACAGTATTTTGTTTAGAGTATTTGTAAAGAAACAGAAGGAATTAATTACGAAGTTAAATATCTTGTAACTCGGCTAATATTGTAAATACATTTCATACTTAAATTTGAAAAATCGAAACAAGTTTAAATAAACGGTCGAAACATTTCTATAAAAAAATAGCTCGTATACATTTTATTCATCACAATTATTTCAAATATAAAGTTTGCTTAAGTATCAAAAGATATATTTTATTATTTTGTATCATAAAAAATTGCACATCAGGTGAAACTAAATCTCCTTGCTGGCTGTACTGAATGCAAAGATCATACATCTGTAAATAAATTGTGATCGGGGGTTGTGTTGTGTTTGCACGTACTTTGCATGCTGTGTTTATTTGTTTTGTAATGAAACTGTAGGTTATAGAAGTTATCAAAGAATTTGCAAATTTTGCTTCCTGAAGTAAATCTCTGATCTCATTTACAAAAGTACCACCAGGGGGGAAAATTGCACTTTAAAAAGTAAATTTGCTGTCGCATTCCTAATGCGTATTTTTCATTCATGGAATTTGTTCTAGAATCGAATCGCAAATATTCATTTAAAAACTTCGATAAATGTACAGCATTCATTTGCATGCACTGTTTCCCGAGAACGAAACACGAATGCGGGCCCGTGGAATGCAGCGGAGCTGAAACGTAGGAATGCCAACGTAACAGCGCTCGACGTTTGCTGGAAACTGGAATTACTGCGCAACTGGAAGCAACTAGCAAGCGCACCACAAGCAGAGGAACAGCATGGAACGCGAGAAGTGAATTCTAAAGAAGAATTCCTTGGTTAAGAATACTTGTAGGCGGGATTTGTGAACGAATTTGACGCAGTTTAGCTTAATGTCTAAATTCCGACTTACAAATGTAAAAATTAAAATGAAACAACACGTGTAATGACTCCGTTTTCAAAGAGTTTAAGTATATTATTATTTATTATTTTTTGTAATTTGATACTGAATGTCACGATCTCTACGGTGAAAATAATTCGTTTATTTGAAGTGTACGTTACATGGCAAGTTTTATCCGAGCAATATTCTCTATTTTAACTGACCAAAGGGAAGTGTGAAAAGAGGATTTGTCACTCTTCGAACTTTGTTGACCGTATGTTCAAAACATACAAATGACTTACTCAAAACCTTTCACTTTTTATTGTACGTCTCAGACGTTTTATTACAATGTTACACAAAGAAGAAATTTTAATCTTGCCACTAACTTGAGAAAAGGAAATATAAAACTTCGACGAGTGACTAATTCCACTAGTGAGTAACATAAAAATTAAATACAAAATTATATCATTATTATCATACCTTACACATGGTTTTAAGTCTACAAATTTATAAAACGCATTTCTCTGATTGCAAGGTTTCTTAATTTGAATGTTTACGATTTATTTTCTTCCATCATATTTTCCGCCTTTATTTTTTATAGAAAAGTTGCGTATTAGTTTTCGAGATTCTTATTAATTAATTCTGTAAAGTCAATAATTAAGATATGAACAGTTGGACTTTCATATTGAAAATTACATTATGTTTCAGTCCTTCCATCTTGTTTTCCAAATCAGTATTCCGACATTTAGTGACAATGAAAAGCATTCCCTTTCAGCATGGTATCGATCAAGCTATCTCTTCTAAACGCATGTACTGACAACGATCCAATACATTCGAGTCCGAAATACAAAAAAAACATTTGTTTGAACAAAAATTTTAAAAAATAAAAATAAAAATTTTCATTAATATTTTACGCCAAAAAACAGACAAGACTGAACGTAAATAACAATAATATATCGTATTTACTTATTAATTTTGAAAGTTGCATCCTTCCAAAACGTTTGTTCCCATAATGGTATATCTTAGAATTTTAATTTACACATCTGTAGCACATAATTTGAATTAGTAAAAATGTTTTAACTCTTAAAACAAACATTTTTCAAATCAAATTGCTCTTAGAACATTATTTACAAAACGTTTAATGCAATATTGTTTGAAACAGAAGATGATATAAATTTAATTGCGAAACCATAACTTAAACCTCTACATCTCCCGTGACGTAGTCCACGGATCACAGTTCGCTTGTGCAAACATTGATAAGTTGCTCAGGGAGAAGACTGAGGAGAGGTGAGGTATGGGCTCCTAATGTGTACGGCACCACCGTAACTAACTTCGTACTTTGGGTTCTCCACAGAGGCTTTGTGGATTTAAGCACGTGTCGTGTACACTTACTGCTCTATGCTCTCTACTACAAACACGGCGGCGATTGCCTGTTATTACCCTCACCCCATTAGCTTTGTATAATAAATTGTTTGTGAAATGTCCCGTAACAATTTCTAAGTAGGATTTATGGAAGGGAGCATATTCAAAGTTTGTACCCTCACGAAAGCTTCAAGCTCTAGCTTTGAAATTTGATGAAATATTCGTTCAGTAATATTTGAGTATAGATATCGTAATATGCCAATACATCTCTCATTTTAGTAGATATTGTAATATTAATAATACGAGTACAATTAAATCTGTTTAGATAAATTCGGAATAATAAATTATTTTTTAAAATGTCTTTCAAATATGAGTACATGTATAATATAAGTATTTATTATTTATATAAATACAAGCACAATACTTGTATTTATATTATATAATAATAATGATGAATAGTAATAATAATCTGAAAATAGTATGTAAAAACTTGTTCAAACTTTCGATTCGTCCAAAACACTGTGAATACAACGCTTAATTGGGAACAGCCTAGGTTCTGCGGAAAGTCTGATCATTAAGAAGCAAGTATCACCCGGACTTCAGGAAATTTTATATTCAACCGGTACCTAACAACTTTAGTCGAATATTTAGGAATAATACAATAATAAATGTACTGAAACAGGTTGTACTGGACTCTGTATTAAGAAGATAAGAATCAAAGTACTCTAGCCAAACATTTTTCTGAAGTCAGTTGGCAAGTCGTTAAAATAGAGTTGTTTTTGATCGATTATTTTATTTTATTACTTTCGAACATAATAAAGGTTTCCAAAACTTTATATATTACTTCAAGTACCTATGAAGAATGATTTCATTTAATATTAAAGAATGACTTTTACCTACAAATTATTCTAGCAAATGTCAAAATAAAGAAGTTAAAAAAACCATATAATGGTATTCTCTTTGTGAAACAATCAAATTATAAACCAAATAAATTAGGATTTTTCAGACGTAATTGTGTTTAAAAGGGTAATTATCTGTAAGATCAATAATAATAATAATATACTAATAATAATTTTAATGAGGTCATCATTTTCAAAGAACCTAAAGTTGACCATAACGTTATAAATCACTTTAATGCTCCCTCCGAAATTCTATTCTCATACTAACTACATCTATTTACCATGACATCAATAAAATTAAACCTCGTCCGTCAGCAGTATTAAAAAAAATAGTGTCGTAAAATTCTACCACGAGAAAACTCAGTTCGGTTTTCTTCAATACATTTCAGACAAAACCTTGTTTCGAATCCTTACTTGCAATATCTGCTCACAAGATATCGGTAGGTATACGTTACTATTTTGCTAATTGTTTATTTTGATGTTCGTCAATGTTTGTTGCCATGAAGATGTTTGTTGTTGTACTTCAGTGTGTTTAATATCAGTGTTGTGAAACTCATTGTTTAATTATTGAAATTATGATTGCATTTTGACATGTAGTACAAAATATTTTAAAAACTTCAATTTATCTTTAAACTTTTGTTTTGTAGATATTGTAAATATAATACAAAATAAAAATATTGACAACGTGTGTAACTGCGGAGAAACGTAATTAAAGTAACTGTAGGCATTATATAAATTTAAAAGCGGCATTTTGCGAGCATGGAAGTTCATGCCACGAACCGATAGTTTGAGTTATCGGTACCTACCAGGTAAACACATTTTTTAAGACTAACAACCGAATGGGACTGAAGTAACACCCAACTTGTAAACATGTAACTACTTAATTAATGATACATTAATTTATCTTATAGAAAAATTAAGATTCAAATACCAACAACAAGATACGTATGAACAAAGAAAAACAACCAACAATATTCTGATTATTGTAATTGTATTATTTATGCATCACTATTGGACAATTGTAAAAAGTTATTGCGATCATATTCCCCCACTGTCGACAAAAGTTCGCGTATTATCACGACTTTACAGAGAAAATTAAATCACGTATTACTGGTGAACGGGAAATATATAAGTAAATTTGACATAATGGAATCGAGAAATCGATATAAATGTAACATTTGCTTTGTTTCAAGCCCAAATGTCGAATATTATTATCACAATTTTATACAAAGAGTATTTCTATAAAGTATTGGCTTTTTCACGGTTTAAAAATCCACTAAAAGACACACACAGACACACGGACACACACACTTGTGTGGGTGTTTGTATATACACTTACATTTGATTTTACAGTTTTATTGCTGAAACCAATTTAGTTTCTATGGCATAGTCCTTCACGCCTTCCGGATGCAACCTGCAGTACTTGAGTGATGTGCGGGATGAATAATTCACATACCAATTTAATAATATACGCTGTTCCTGTATTTGATTCCAAATATACCTCTTTAGTCGTTACAAGTGCGAATAGTTGTACGAACATATTTCATTTTCACGCCATGTTTTTACTTCACACTGACTTTTTCAGCTCCAGCAAAAGCAGAATGTTCATATTAATAATTTTCATTTTCAAAATCCCGAGTCGTTTCCAGATTATTTTACTTTTCTAACTTGTATTAAATGTAATTACCTCTAACACGTCGTTCCATATCCCATATTAATACAGTCCAAAACTATTAGTTTATAACACTAAAGCCACTATTTTCAAACACTTCAGTCTAAAAATTATTTACACCCAATTAGTCTTTCATTTGCTTCATTCCTTACAGTATTCAATGTCCCGTGCGCGTCTTCGTCAGAAGTCTGACTCCCGCGAGCATCAGTCGGGACATTTTATTACGTGCGCGCACAATCCTGAGCTCTCGGAGAGCGAGCGGGGTCTTTAGGAGCAGGCAGCGCGGCGCGGCGTCCTGATTTGCGGTCGATACGGCCTCCCGCGGCGCTGCACGCGGCGGCGGCGTCTTTTGGTCCCCAAAGCCGCTTGCGAGCGCGTCTTGGCCTCGTGGACAGCCCCAGGCTCCCGCGCCCCCCTCCCCCCTCCCGCCCGGCGCGGCGACAGCTTTGCAGCTGCTTACGTTGCCTCGCGAGGTGCCTCCGAGTTCCGAGTTGCCAGGGAAGTTTTTTTTTTTAAGAAGACAATTACGAAAAAAATGTAAAGGAAGATACAACGTCATTTTCACGGTTCTTAGAATACGGATTTTTATTGTGAGGGTATTAAATCTGGATATGGAGATTATTTTTAATAGGAAAATATAATAAAATATAAGTGGATGCAAAATGTTGCTTATGTTTTTCTGAGAAGTTATTCTTAAGGCCTTGATGCCGCGTTCTTCTTCTTTCGATAAAGAAACGCAGTACTTTAATTATTCTTTTATACTTTTGGGGTTTACATTTTCGAGGCAAATTACGGTACAAAACAAATAAAAATGAAAAAGAAGTGACAGAGAATTAAAACCTCGCGCGTGCCATGTGACCTTTTAACAGTCGGGCAGAGGATCTACGCAATTGCGATTGTTAGAAACCAACGTCCCGTTATCATCTTATACTAGTCTTTTCGCTGACGATGCAGGTTGATAATGCTCTTTTCGATAAATTTGAGAAACTTTTTTGTTAAACAATAATAAAATAACGATCTGTGACGTGGTCTATAGGTTCACGTCTTACCATGGGAGAATAATGCCGCATTCTGAATTTATGATCTGGACTTTCTCATCCTTTATGTAATATGCTGAAAGAGATTAATCCTGTTTGTTCCTATTTCTGTATCATAATAAAAATAAATTTTTAAAACTTACATAGGATTTGTGAAGGTCATTTAAAAAAATTGATTTTTTTATACTTTAGCTTCTCTTGCTGAATTTTGGCTTTGCAGCTAACATATCCTAGTCCAGATGAGACCATCTTCGTAAATAGTTTTATCATCTAATACTTGCAAAAAGCAACTACATTTAAATCTGTCTGAGTAAACACAACGGATGTGTATCGAGGTATTCAACACTACGATCGTAACGTAGGTAGTTCCATTGTAATTAGTATCAAGGACACTCAAAAATCACCGCTTCATTTGAAGTCAGGAAACTAGCAACGCCAAAATAAATGTGAAATGTGTGCATGCGATTGCATACGTTATCAAGGAAGTTTGAAATGTGGATCACAGCCGTAGTACCGAAAACATCAAATTCTGTACGAATCATATGTAGTTTTCTTTGTAATTTTCGAACCGGAAGATTAGAGTTAATTACATATTGATGGAGAGTCTGATAAATATTTTCCTACCCTTTGTACAATATCTTGTGATTACAGTATTATGGTCTTTTTTTACACCTTTGAGAATTTATTTTCGTAATCATGACCAGACGTGTCAATTTGATAAAGTTTCAACACATTTGCAGCTATCTGGACTATAAACGACTTCAATTTACATTTCAATCGATTCTATGTCTCCGACCGAATTAAAACTTACATTTTGAAGAATTCACATGTATTCGTACACTAGCGCCCCTAAAGATTGTGCAGGAGAAATGTAAGATATAAATTCATGATGATAGGAATCTTTTGAAGCAATTTGTGGGAAATAATTGGTTAATGAGAAAATTAATTTTAAAAAATGGTTCAAAACTTAAATCTCAACGTTTCTTACAATTTAACACAGAAATTAAACAAAGTGTTTAAGCTTAAAGGAAATTAAAATAGATGTATAAAACATGTAATCCATGAGAATTTTCACAAATAATTCGTTGTATTATAATACAAAATTAATAAATTAATAAAATTTAATTAATAAAAAATTAATTAAATGCTTTAATTCAATAAATTAAGTGTTCTCAATCCTTTTTTGTAAACTTTTAAAAATTAAAGTTGGAAGTTGTACAAATATTCACATTTTCTTGACACCATTACAAATGTGAAAAGTCCCCTTAAGACATCATTTTTTGGACCAATAGGATAGTTGATATCACTCTAAACACGCTCACGATTAAAGAACCAGTGTCTCGTAAATCAGGTGACGTGAGTAAACTCGACCAACGAACTTCGGCGCACAATTCGCCAACTGCCGCGCCACAAACTGCGAGGCACATGCGCTGGAATTTCTAGCCGTCAGACTACTCTGTTTATGGCTGACCCTGGCACGCTCGCATAATGCAAGTACGGGATAGCGCATCTCCCAGCAGTGCAGCCAATAAGCACAGCCATATGAGGCGTCGTGGGTCCGGAATGAGAGGAAATACCCACGACGGATGAAGACGAGTTTCAATTACGCTCTAATTAAAGGAGTTGGGGCAAACTAGTGATAACTCAAATAATTGTTACCATTCCCGTCACCTTGTTGGAAGCTATACGCTCGGAAAATCTTCCGCATTCACAACACTCAGGGGGTGTTGATAGAATCCAAATTGTGACCATGTTACCAAGTAACAATGCGTTTTAATAATCAATATGACTGCGGAACATATTTTCCGAGCGTATAGCTTCCAACAAGGTGACGGAAATGGTGACAATTATATATACATACAAGGAGCGATGGTGTGCTCGTGAAAACTGTTCAAAGGGTTGGTTGACTCGGTAGCTTAGTGGTCAGAGCAGCTGGGCGTAAACCAGAAGGCCCGGTTTAGAATCCCGGTGGGGCCGACCAATTCTTTGAACAAATTTGATAACTCAAATGTTTATAATTTTGTTTACCCAGAGGGGAAAAAAGAGGTCTTTGAACGTCCAGTCATTTTTCAGTGTATGAGGAACATTCCTGTCGCTTTCTAAACATATGTTCAATTTAAAGTGATCACGTTTCGTGCAGCTTTTGGACTATTATGTTTCATTTTGGAGGAAATTCTAAGATCATTATTTTGGTTTTCATTATAAAGCCTCGACGGTTTCAAACTGTAACATATAAGTTCAAATTTCCAGAGATTGTTTTCAATGTGAGTTCACATCGGTGCTCAACATTTCCATTAAGGGCCATAGTTCTCCATATACAGTTAGTAACAGTATTGTTTGTACAGTCCACAATTTGCTCGAAAATCGTTAATTTTAAGTGGAAAAATAACATTAAATATATCACAAGATAATTGAATAATTCCAGTTAAATAAAATGTAACTTTGTACACCTAGACGAAACGGTCTTGAATTTGAAGTTCACCAACACATTTTGTAGCTTGGAAACCCTTCTAGCGGCTAGTTCCCGAGCGACTAAATGAACTGGTGAATTTCAAATTCAAGGCCATTTCGTGTAGGTGTACAGAGTTACATTTTATTTAATTGGAATTTTCTAATTATCTTGTAATTACATTTTTCATAAGTATTAATGTCCCACTTAAAATTAATGTTTTTCGAGCAAATAATGGACTGTACAAAGAAGACTATTACCAATTCTATTTCCCAGACCCAATTGTTGTCCGCCAAAACTATGTCGTTCGAATCAACCCACCATTATAGAGCGAAGACTGGCGACGTGCCCGGTCTCAGGCAGACCGGGCGAAAACCCTCAGTCCATCCCAGGCCGCCCTCTAATCCAGTGGTGTCAAGGTCTTGTACTGGTGGCAGTGGCACACGTCGTGACACCGTACTATGCCACGAGCTTCTCTGCACAACTAGCGTCGGGAAGGTCACTATTAGTAACCCCGCCGTTTTACTACAGGGATGGCGTTGTCTCGGATGGCGGGGTAATGAACTGCTTGGAGGGAGATTTCGTCGTGGCACTCGTGCCACGGACTCCCGCTCGTGGCATCGACTTTGACAACACTGGTGTATATTGTTGCCCGAGGTAGTGCTTTAGGCCAGTGATGGGAAGGTTTTCTACTGGTGGCAATGGCACGCATCGGGGCACCGTAGCATGCCACGAGCTTCCCTGCGCCACTGGCGTCGGGAATGTCACTATTAGTAACCCCGCCGTTTTCCAATAGGGATGGCTTTGTCTCTGGGTGACGAACTGCGTGGAGGGGCGATTTCGTCGTGGCACGGACTCCCGCCAGTGGCATCGACCTTGACACCACCACTCTAACCCCGGGCCGCCGCGCGCGCGCGTCGTGTCCGCAGGTCGCATCCCGCAGATGAGCCGCAGCCGGCCGCGCTCCCAGCAGCAGGCGACCGTGCGACGGGAGCGGCCGCGTTCGCGCAACATCTAAGCGCCGAGGTGCGCGCCATCCGGCGGCTGCTAGCGCGGCGCCGCGAGCAACTGCAGCTGCAGCGCTACAATCGCATACGCCTGCCGCACGTGGTGCACTGGCAGCGCTGAGTGCGTCGCTGGACCGCGGGGCGCGCCACCGTCTCAACGAGACGCGTCGAGCGCACGGCCGCCGCTGTTCCCGCGCGCTCGACCGCGCCGCGTTGCTCATTGTTTCGGTCGCCCCTCGCCCAGCGACTCGCAGAATTATGCATGAATTTTAGATGTTCATGGAATGTAACGAAAACTAATTCCGAAATGTTCTTCAAATAATTGTCTACATTACTGTATATCTTGTCGAGTGTTGGAAAAGGTTGTGTAGGTTTTATCTACTGTTTTTTCCCCTCTTTGTTTTAAATCTTATTCGATGTACATTATAAATATCACCATCCTTCACTTGTTTTTCAACGTTTACAATCACGGGATTGATGATAAACGAATAATTTTTCACGTCTAAATCAACACGAAATATTTACCGATCAGTGAGAAAATAAAACGGTGCGTTTGCACAAATTAGATTAGCCAACCGTGGCGACGTATCGGCTGGAACCAAAAAAATGGTTTTTCACGTCGCTGTTCCAATTTCTCCCCGTTTATTGTAGTTGACTACCGAACTCTGCATTCCACGCTCATCTTTCAATCCTGCATTCCTCCCCCTTGTCGCGTATGGCCCAACATTGTTCTTCCGTATTTTCAGGCGACAATAATGTCTGTGTGTTGACAATAAAATACTATTTTATTCTCATTGACCCAATTTTTGAAAAATGTATCTATGAGACAATAACTGACAATAAGAAACATCACATATTCAGATTAATCGTACCTACTTTTTCTAACACATCTTCATTTTTCTTGTTTTAATTTACAGTCATTAGAAACATTCTTCTACAATATTTTTTGAATTAAATTATATGGTAAATAAATTCGTACAACAGTATTAATGTAAGAATGAGAAATGTAATATTACCAGAAAATGTGGACTAATAATATTAAAAATAAATCAATTTAAAGAATTGCATTGAAAATGTGTTTCCTTTTACTCCACCCCTCCGTTTCCATCAAGCAAATCGTTAGATTCTTATAAAATTGAGTGGTAATTAATTAGGAATTATACAAAGTGTTTGTTGAGAAAATTTCATAAATATTGTTACAATATCCATTATGTAACAATTCTCGTAATAAAATACTGAATGCTTATATAAGACTCGGAACCGCTGACTCATGATATTGAAAGCGAGCAGATTGACGAGATGTTGCAACAATAAGGTCAAGCTCAAGCAGTATTCTACTAATGAAAGTAACACATTATTTCAGTTTATGTTAAGAATGTTAACTCATGTTAAGAAAATATTAGAATGAATGCGTAGGAGAAAAAGCGCAAAATACAAATGAAATAATTAATATTAACTAAAAATTAAGACAAACAATGCAATGATTTAGGAAAGAGCTTGATGCAGGCCAAGCAGCCAATGATTTAGGAAAGAGATTGATGACCTGTTTTCATTGAATCGATGACAACTTGAGGAGGATGCCAATGCAAACAACGTTTGAGAGATAGAGTTTATCATATCCTTAAAACACAATCATTTTTTAAAAAGACAGAATTTGAATCAAAACTATTTTCATATTAACTCGAAACAAAAACTTGCTGCCCTAGGCAAAAGACTACTGTGTTATAACACATCAAACAACAGAAAAATCGAAAACAGGGAATTTGGTCTCAATTAAAAACAATTATAGAACCGAAACCCGCTGGACAGGCAGCCCCCTGATCTAGCTAAAAAAGAAGAGTTCTGGTGGAATCTATTGGCAGGGCCTGGTAGTTCCAATCCTGGGGCAGGATCTATCGAAGATGAATCCGCAAACTGTTCATAATATCTAGAGCCTGAAGCTTGGTAAAATGCCTTTTTATTATTATAATTTTATGACTTTTAAGAACAGGTTATGATAAAAATCTAAGACGGAAAAGAAGATGATACCAGTAAAGATTTTTGATATTTTTTCATTGATACTGACAGACTTGTGTATAGCCTTGGATCCCTTTCGAGAACAGAGTTGACTGAAGATGATAAGCCCTTCTCCCTTCCTTCTTGTTCTCTTTTTCCTTCTGACGATTACACAAGTGCGAAGAACGAAATCTATGATTCCATTTTCACTGTTAGCATTTCAAGATTCAAAAGGGAGTCCACAACAGCATTCCGTAAGACAGCGTCGCGAGTAAAATAAATTCACAGTCGTCATCAAGATTACAAAGAAAAGGTAGTTCCCTTCCACGCAAGTGCTAATGTTCATTTTAGTGTTAGAATAAAACTGTTAATCATTTTAATTATTATTTTTAAAGAAGATAAACTTGGCTGTGGCCAGGGTAGACTATCAGAAAGCTGATGACTGAATGCTGGGTAGACTGTCAGAAAGAAGATTCTGTATCTCACAGATGGCTGGTAAAAGTTTTGGAATTATATAGTATACATCGTTGCATCATCAATCTACACAAACTTACGAGTTCGTGGTCCACAGAAGTACTCTCCGACGGTCGAAAGACACCGACATCAAAGTCTATACCACCTTACGTGATACCTTTCAAGGTGGTACATGGAGGAACAAAGGAAGAAATTGACAATGAACCTAAGTTCTCACACTTTTGGAAAAAGAAGAGATACAGCCGTTGGTTTCATATTATACGAGATTTCAAGGAGTTTAGACAAATTCTCACAATAAATTACAAATCTACCAAACAAGATGTTGAAAAAATGTTCAAATTAGGCCTCCGAAAAATTTTGGAAACAAAGTTCATCGCCAAAAACAACATCAAGGCCATTAATTTCTGGTGCATACCAATTCTTACACATTCCTTGAGGGTAATAAACTGGTCTCAAACCATTCTTGAAAACCTCAACATCATGGTACGAACAACATTAACAAAGTACAGAATGCACCATCGTAAATCTTTTGTAGAGCGGCTCTACATCCCGAGAAGAAAAGGTGGGCGATGCCTTTTTCATCTAAAACCTATTTGCATTAGGCAGACGACAACGAAGTATTTTTTAGCTAGGTCTGAAACATTAGCTTTGCACAATGCCATGGTTGTGTTCAACAAAGGTTACTCTCTTCTAAATCTCGAAGACAAAATACCTATCAGAATTACGTCACAGCAAATGACAGTATACGAGAAAGTATGAAATCTAAAGTTCTCCACAGTAGAATCCTTTATTCTCTCAGCAGTGTTAATAAAGAATCATCGACGCATTGGTTCTGAGATGGGTTTCCACTCAGAGAAAGTAAGAATTTTATCTATGCTATACAAGACCAAGTATAACTATAAGAAGTTGCATAGAAAAGCATATCCAAGACGAATGCAGAATATGCCACCAATCATCAGAAACTATTGACCATCTTATAACAGCATGTACAAATATGGCCAATACGAATGCCTTCATCGTCATAATTCCACTACAAGCATTGTTCACTTGACCTTTCAGCCCCCTCAGGCCCCCCCAGGCCCCCTCAGGCCTCCTTCAGGCCACTCAGGCCCCTTTCTGACAATCAAAGTTGCCCATATTATGAAAATAAGACTAGACCTACATTGTATAAAACAAGTTTTACAAACTGTAATACGATAATCCAGTTCACATAAATAAATGTGTTGCCGCTAATAGACCTGACATTGTATTGCACAGTATGATAAAAAAATGCAATTTTCACATTCATCTGATCACAATATCAATACAGTAGAATCTGAAAAAAATCTATATACACCCCGCATGCAATAGAATATAAAGAAATGCATAAACTCAATTCAGTAAAATAATCCCAATAGTAATGACAGCAAATGGTTTGGTTAACAAAAAATTGAAGAGATATTTGGAAACGGTTGGCCTAGACCTTAGTATCATAATTTCTTAATACACTAGTATTTTAACTTGTAAAAAACAATAGTAAACACACGCGATCTGCGGCTTACATGTGTGTGGGAGCAGACGGTATGGACACAACATGCTACTGCTCTACGCTCACTGCAGGGCCTTTTCACAGAATACGGTGCGATGCAAGGCAGGTCCCGGGTTTGCCCGCCCTGAGAGGTGCGAGCGAGTGCATGTCTCTGGGGGAAGAAACGAAACAGCTCGCATGGCGCACGGGCTGTAAGAAAACGCTTGAAATGAAAATATGGCTCGGGCTACAATAATAAAATTTTCATTATATATTTCCAGATGAATAATACTTACACCTAATTGAAATTGTCATTGATCATCATCATCATCATCATCACTCTAAAATCAAAAAGTGCCTTGTCGCTGCCATCAGGACATTCTGTACTCTTCATATCTCTATAGTTCCTGAAGTGTAGTTCGTCTTCAAGTTGTTCTGAAATATTCGTTCTAGGTCTCCCTCTTCCTCTGAAAAGAGGTAAATCCTTCGAAAATTCTAATTATAGTCCGCAAAAAGAATTTCCAGACTACAATTAGAATTTTCGAAGGATTTACCTCTTTTAAGAGGAAGAAATTTTTCGAGGCTTCGCTTTGAATTTTTTTCTCAGTCCGGAAAAAAGTTCCGGACTTAGAAAAAAATTCAAAGCGAAGCCTCGAAAAATTTCAAAGTCCCAAAAGGGATTGATGAGAATTTTTTAATTCCGAAAAAGAATTTACGGAAGCAACGTAGCGTTACCTGTAGTTTTTGTAGGTACCCTTTGGCATATATGAGCCATTCCACATCAAATCGCACAAGAGTTGACACGAGATTTTTTAATATGTACGATATTTTTTTCTTAAGTCTGGACATCAAAAAAAGAGACACGTATTTTTTTATTTGCCTGAAAATTTATTATTTATGTAGTTATGGCTATATTAAATTTTGGAATTTACAGGTACTTCACAAAATAAGATTAATTATCTCTCCGAATATACTAAATATAAAAATTTCTGGTTTGTGTCATTTAATACTTTGAAATGTGTATTTTATTCCTCTGTAAATAAATTTTTCAAAACATAATTTTTTCATTTTAAAAAATGTATTTTTTTCAAAAAAAGTAAAATTTCTAAATAAACTCGATGAGATAAAAATTTGAAAAAAATATAGGCGTGTTCCTTGTTCAATTTTCTATAAAATACAACAAGAAAAAAAGTGGGCACTCCACACATACAGTTCTAAGAAAATCAATTGTAAGTATGAGGGCGCGCTCTGCCTACCCATGCACTAACGAATTGTGTTCGGCCAGTCTTTGATACAAGTGCTGAAGAACTAAAAAAAGAATGACCGTCTGCCTGATAAGGATTTCAAGAGTTATTAGTATTTCAGATGTTCACTCTGCCCCCAGAATGTATGACATTGTGTCATACATATTTTTGTGAGTAACATCGTGGGTGACTTGTGGGTCACCTATGTTCTTATGGGTGAGAGCGAAACGAATTGAAATGCGAGCCATTCCACGTCAAATCTCACTCGAATTCACACGACTATTTAAAAAAAATAAATGACACGAATATATGGCATTCATTCTGGACATCAAAAAAAGAGACACGTGTTTCTTTATTTACCTGAAAATTGTTTATTTGTGTAGTTTTGCCTATATTAAATTTTGAAATTTACGCGTACTTTGCAAAATATGATTAATTGACGCTCTGAATGTACTTAACATAAAAATTACTGGTTTGTTTCATTTAATTTTTTGATATGTGTATTTTATTCACCTGTAAATTACTTTCTCAAAAAATAAATATTTCATTAAAAAGTTGTAATTATTTTTAAAAAACGAAAATTTCTTTATGAACTCTCTCAGATTAAAATTTCAAAAAATAGGCATATTTCTTGTAAAATTTTCTACAAAACATAACAAGAAAAAAGTAGGCACTCAACACGTATAGATAAAAAAATCAATTGTAATAATGGTATTCGGGCGCCTGGTTCCTGCCCCTGCACTAACGAATTGTGTTCGATCAGTCTTGGATACTAAGGCCGACGAACAATAAAAAGAATGCCCTCTGCCTGATTTGGGTTTCAAGAAACATTAGTAAATCTATGTTCACTCCTTCCCCAGAAGGGATGGGTGACAGCAAAACGAATGCTTTTCCTCGTGTCAGCAAAACGAATTTTACTGCGAGTCCCTTTGCGTCCTAGGGACGGGATGACCTCCTGACCTTGCTCGTGAAGTACAATCGTCCACTTGTCAAGGGGCATAGTAAAATTTTCTCAACATTAGTCGCAATACTTATGAAGACAAGAGCGCTAGTATTTGTTCTGTGAATCGTGTGCACACTGTGCAACATGAGTGGCGATCAGCGTATGAAATAGATGTTTTAATCCATTTAAACTTTCTAATCACGATTTTTAAAAAAGAAAGTCTGCAAGACGCGTAAACCACGATTTGCTGGTGAATTTACAGGAGCCGAATTGACGAATTTGGCGAATTTGTGATTCATTTCGGAAGAAAGGGAATCGGCTTCAAAACGGCCTTAATGAAGATAGCATCGAGATCAGTGGCTCCCGTGGCATTAACGAAAGTAGCGGAACGTCCAGTGAAAAAAGTGGAAATCAAGGAAGTGACAATTTAAGCTCTTCAGATAGTTCAAGTATCTGCGAAATGAATAAAGAGAAGATAAACATGAGTTTAATTGCAATAGGAAAAAACTCCACCACGAAAAGAAAATTGGAACAAAATGGCACCCCCATGAGAAATTTTAGAATGTACAAAGTGCCAACACAGATAAATTTTTTCACATTGAAAATCCTTCGACGTCCATCGAAAAACTCAGACAAAGATACTATTTAGTAACTTATCGATTACTTTTACTCAACAGATGACATGACGTTGAAAATTTAAATTTTGACAATTTTTGAAAGTTGGACATACAATAAAATTAAACGACTTTTTGCAGCAACTGAACGCATGATAAACGTGTCTAAAACGTTGGCTGAAGAAAATGGAATTTTGTCCAGAACTGAAGTAAATTTGGTAGGGCATTAAAACTGTGCATTGTGACGAAAGTTCAGGAATTCTATGGTACGCGAGTACTTGTATTTAAACTGAGTTTTGAGGGACCAGAAAATTTCAAAATGTCAGTCAAAACCTGAATCAAGAATCCGTCATTTAATTATTTATAAATTATTTATAAATATATTAATATTATTTATATGTATATTAATACACATAAATATTATTATTTATAAATTCAATCATGAAGTTTCACCACCTCAAGAAGTACTAAAATTACTGCTTCATCCAAAGAAACCAAGACCAGTAACGCAAAAAACGTGTCTATTGCAGCAATCTATTACACACTGTTTCGTAAAATATTAATATCTTTTAAAGTTACTGAGATCCCACTTTGATTTTTTCTGGGCTTATTATCAATACTCTAGTGCGTTTATAAATACTTTTTAAAAAGTTTTAGCTCATCGAGTTTACAAAAATATTCAATTTTCAAAATTTCAGTTTTTTAAAAAAAATTAAAAATTCAAAAAATTTAATATTTTGCAAAATCTTAAAAATTAAACATGTTTTTTAGTTTCGAATGGAATTTGAACGGAATTTCTATAATTGGTGTATTCAAATGTATACTATTTTTAAGTTAGTGATGCGCGTCATTTTTAGCAAATTTCATTATACAATATTTCCTAAAATAATAAAGTTAGAAAAAATAAAAATACACGTGTTCACTTATTTGATTCATATAACAAATAGAAAAAATTAGAAAATAAATAAAAATATGAAGGTCAAATTTTCGACTTTTTTGTGCGATTTGACGTGGAATGGCTCATATGCGAAAAGAATAAAAAAGTAACAATTCTGACCAATATTTATTTTGCCTATTATGAAGTTAGCAAAGCCATCCAAAGTGGAACTGCGGATGTTTTGTTGGTCAGATATTTTTATGGCTCTCTTGAAGAATATTCCTCTGAACAGAGAAACCTGCAAAAAGGCAGGAGACCCTTGCTGTTAATGGAGACTTAGTTGACAAATAATAATAACAATAATTATAATAATAATAATAATAATTATTATTATTATTATTATTATTATTATTATAATTCCTCGAAATCACGACTAAAGATGTTATGAGTCGGCTGAATATAAAATCTACTCCAGGTTGCAACCAGCTACCTAAGGAGTAGATCTAGGGACTGTCGGTGCCTCTACAATATTTTGCGCAAAATGTGGGCTGTTCCAAATAAAGCGATTTCTTGCACTTCCCAGTCCTTTGAATTACCTGGGAGTTTAGACAAGTTCTTACACAAATTTTGCCGAACAAATCCCAGAGCTCCGATGACTATAGGAACGACTTGTGCCTTTACACCCCACATTCAGCTGATCTCGATTTCCAAACTCTTGTATTTAAGACGTTTCTCTGCATCCTTGGTAAAGACGTTTTGATCGCAAGGTACAGCAACATCGACAAGTAAACACGATTTGTTCTCCAAATCCCGGATGACTATACCCGATTTGTTTGCTGATATCGTGCGATCAGTTTGAATTTGTTGGTCGTACAATATCGTACACAATCCAACAGACGTCACCGGTTTCGGTGAGTGTTCGTACCACTTGGGGCATGTGTTCGGAACTTCGAGGGCGGTACATATCTGCCAGTAGAGGTAGCTACACATCCTGTCGTGTCTTTTCAAGTATTCGGTCTTTGCTAGGATTAAACAAGCTGAGACAATATGATCGATGGTTTCTACTTGCTCTTGGCAAATGCGGCATTTATCATCTTGGGAAATTTTGAGAACCGCTTTTTCATAATGTCGTGTTCTCAACGCCTGATCTTGGGCAGCTATTACTAGTGCTTCCGATTCTGGTTTCATTCTTCCACTTTTAAGCCACATAAATGATTGATCTTTATGGATCTGCACCTTGTCCATTCTTTTTAGATATTGTCCATGGAGTGGTTTGTTTCTCCACAATTTCTTTAACATTTTTTTGTGTCTCACACTTCATGTTTAGCAGCATCAGAAGTTCATTGTCTGTGTTATTCGACGTGTCTTGCCTAGTTTACTTCGCAATGCTTCTTGCTACACTAACAATGCCTCTGTTTCCCATTCTTTGGTCAGATTTCATGACCTGCCTCATTAGAAGGTCATCTTGATGGCTGACTACATACTTCCCCAATTCGAATATTGCGATGTGCCAGAAGGCCTCAATTTGTCTGAGGTCTCTTCCTACTTCCTTACGTGACACATTAAGTCTATGTATATCAGCTCGAGGGTGGGAAACATGATGCATTGTTAGCAGTTTTCTGGTTTTACGATCCATGGTGCGAATTTCTTGCTCAGTCCAGTCCACTAGTCCATAACTGTATTCGGCTACAGGTACCGCCAAACTACCTATTGCAGATATTTTATTCCTGGACTTCAGAGCGGACTGCAGGACAAGTCTCACTCTGCTATAATACTCCCTACGAATTCTCTCTTTCATTGTGTTGTTCGAGATGGTCTCACATTCTTCAATGCCCAGATATTTGTAAGTTTTACCTGGCTCAAGATCTTGTATCACAGTGTGCATATCAACTTCAATGCTCTCTGACGTTGCCAGTTTGCCTCTTTTTAAATTGATTTTTGCACATTTGTCAAGACCAAACTTCATGCAGATGTCATTGCTTAAGTCATTCACGACAGACAGATATTGGGAGAGAATCGCTTCATTCTTAGCAAACACTTTCAAATCATCCATGTAAAACAAATGTGATACTGGCCTTTCATCACCATAGAGCTTAAAACCAATGTCAGCTTGCGACAACTGTCTCGATAGTGGGATCAAACGAATGCAAAACAGCAAAGGGGATAGTGAATCTCCTTGAAAAATACCCCTGTTGATCTGAATACTTCTGGTTTCTACTGCTTCCTTTCTGCTCTGTATTAGTAACCTGGTACTCCACGACTTCATACTAGCCTTGCAAAATTCAATAAGTCTAGGATGAAATCGATAGATCTCCAGGGTCTTCAAAATCCAATCGTGTGGTACACTATCAAAGGCCTTTTGGTAGTCAATCCAAGCCATGCTCAAATTACTTTTGCGTTTCTTTACATCATTCAAAATGACTTTATTCAGTAGCAAGATTTCCTTACAGCCATAAGAGCCTTTACGACATCCTTTTTGTTCAGCTGGCATTAGATGATTCTTATCTAGATGTCTGTACATTTTGTCAGCTATGGCTGCAGTGATAACTTTGTACAGTACTGGCAGATAAGTAATAGGCCTCTAGTTCTTCGCCAAAGAGCTGTCTCACGCTTTGGGTAGCAAATACGTGATGCCGCGTGTGAGCCATTCCGGGAGTTTCTTTGGATTTTCTAAAATTTTATTAACAGCCTTTGCTAGATGAGAATGTATTGCTGTTAATTTCTTAATCCAATAAATCTGGATCTTATCAATCCCAGGGGACTTCCAGTTTCCCGTGTTCTTAATTGCTTCGAAGAGGTCCTCTTTCGAGAATTGGTGAACATCTTCCACTGTTTCTACAAGTTCATCGGCAGCATCAACTTCAGATTGAAGTCAAGATGCGTCTTTGTTGTAGGATCTGCTGTCCTCCCAGATTCCAGCACAAAACGCTTCGACGTCATCTTTTGAAGGAGTAACAGCTTTGCCATTCGGTTTTTGAGTCAGATTGCGATAGAATCTCTTTGCGTCTATTTCAAACAACCGGTTCTGTAGACGGAAATCTATTCTACGTTTGTAACGTCTAATTCTTTGAGCCCATGCTTGAATTTTTTCTTTTATCATATCAACTACCATTAGCCTGCTGGTGTCATTTTCAATTTGGTATTTTTTTCAACATTGAATATTTTTCGTTGAACTTTAGAGGTGTGTGTTGATTTAGAAGATGTCTCAGCTAAGAGTGATATTTCGCGCCGTGTGTCGGCTATCCATTTCATAATTCTGTTCATCCATGGCGGTACAGAGTTGTTTACTCTATTTTGCTGTCGGCCGTCGGTGTTCTTGGCCCCAAAATTATCTGAGATACTAGATATCCAGTTGCATATATGATGTGATTGATTTCAGTAATATCTAGATCTCTGCCTCGGGTCTCGACCACCTCATATAAGACAGAATTCACTGTTTCTATCACTCTTTTAGCTTTGGCATTTTCGTATATTCTCCTCAACGGTTCGCGAGATTCAAACGGAAGTTGACTAACTCTTCCTATCTCGCGCCGAAGGATATTTCGCATTATGTCCTGATCGTGTAATTCATTGCCAGATGAATTTTCATCACTGATGTGTGTTTCACTGGAAAAAGATGAACCTTCCACGGGATCATCATTCTCAAGTTCTACATGTTCGTCATGTGGATTGTTCGAGCAAAGTACATACTCCGCATATCTCTCAATGTCAGCAATTTGTTCCTCTGTGAATTTTCCACTGCTGAGTATGTATCGTCGTTGACTGGCAAGCTTCTTTGAGTCTAGGGTAGGTCTCATATCTGGGTTCCGCTCTCTCCATACCTTGAAAACTTCTATTTCTGAGCCCACATTTTTTGCTTATGCATAGTAAAAGCACCACATCACCTTCTTTAATTCATCCCGAGTCCATCTCTGACGATGGCTTCGAGCTACTGCCGGCTCTGGATCCCTGGGACTAACATCCGTGGGATGGCCAGAAGTCGACAAGGTGACATTAGCTCGGTTTCTGAGCAGGTATGGGACATTGGTAGAACAAGGCACGTTAAGATTCATTACATTTCTTGTTCTATCCATTTTGCTCATTGGTTTGAAATGAAGATCCGCAGGACGCAAGTTCAAGTTCACAGATCACACTTAACCTTTGGGTTGTTTCCTGCCATCCGTTACTGCGACCCGTAGTGGCCTCGGGGCATCCCCCCGCAGGGCCTAGCAAGGGGTCCCTCCAATCGCCAGTCGGCATTACTAAACCCTACGGGATTTTCACTGACTGCTGAAGGCAGCCTCCTTCGCTGGCGAATGCAAGGTTCGGGCCTCCACTCTAATCAGTGGCCTGGTGTGCCAACCCAGTTTCTCTCCTGTACCCTCTATGAGCCGACAACAGGAAGTCCAAAGGTTCATGACCCTTCCCTCTCTATTTACTTCCCACTCTCCTCAAAATGGAGTACTTCTTCGTCTGACCCCTCACCTTCAACCCATTCAGCAAGGGAGGCTCCACCGGTAGCTAGGCTACCACTGACATAGCTTTAAGGCTCATGGGGGTACTCAAGCTCCACCATCAACTGCAAGGTCGTGTACTCCCTAGGTGGAGTTGTTATTATTATTATTATTATTATTATTATTATTATTATTTGTATAACTTCTGCCTGTATCCGGTCACATCTGTTTCAATTTTTGTGACCCGGTAATATAGGCGCATTATTGTTTCGTTAACGGCCGTTGACCATTTCCTGCGCTGTGTCGGTAGTCCTGCTTGGGTTAGCGCTGGCTGTAGTACCTGCGCAGCACCTTCGACAGGGGAGGCATTAGTTGTAGTTTCGCTCCTTCCAGGCAGTCGCTCTTCGGGTAACCCGACCAGGGCCCGCCTGTTCAGCACCTGATCACCACCGGCTCGCACACTGTCACCCCCAGCGGTGGCTCCAGGTGCGCCCCGACGCTCCTCGGGCAGCGGCATGTTTTCCGAGGCTTTTCTTCTAGCACGAGTCTCCATCTTCAAATCTCCAATGGGTGCATTTTATTCCTTCTGCCAGGACCAACTGTAGTCATACTGACACAGCCATGAGAGCCGCCGTTGACCACTTAATTGGTTTCTCAGCCGACTCCCTAGGTACAAGCCCAGTTGGTTAACCTGTACCATTCTGATAGGCCTTATTCTAGAATTACTTTCTAGCAGCCCTATCAGAACTCCCATCGCTCATCGGTTCGTCGAGAGTCCCGCCGAAGGGGCTGGTTACCACAACCTTGGGACACATTCGACTTAACAGGGCTCACCGCGTGAAGGTTGAGAGTGGAGTTGGGTGCGAGAAGTTGTAGGATGTCTTAGGACACTTCACACCCCTTGAGCCCCTTATTATTATAATTATTATTATTATTATTATTATTATTATTATTATTATTATTATTATTATTATTATTACTCTGTACCAGATGAAGATGAAAAACATGGGCTTTCAAACAAAAGGATGCGTCGATGAAGATGAGATGCTTCGGTTTCGAAAATATTTATTTTTTTCTTTTTTACCTTGTTAATTACCAACATTGCTTTTTACTTTCCCGTATACGTACGTATACACGGAGTGATATACGTAGTATAGGGAAAGTTATGTAATGCTGCGCGAAAAATGGCCAATTTTCGGCGGAAAAAAATTAATTGCCGGGCCGTGAAAACGAATAAGTCGATAAAACCAGTTGCTAAATTAAGAAAAAAAATCCTCTATCTCGTGATGTGGTCAAAATCCATGATTTGTTGCTTCTTTATACTTAAAAATCGATTGACGGCATTCCGTCCGTCTGTCCGTCTGTGGTCAACGCTAGCGCCTAAACCGTTCGGTCGATTTTCTTCAAAATTGATATTCCCCAGTCGATCTGATTCTAGTCGAAGCTTTGTGATTTTGAAAAAGATTCTTTAAAATTTGGGGGTACTTTATATGAAGCCCCCCGGGGATTTTCAACATTTTCTCAAAAACGGCTCCAAATTTTTTCTTTAAATTTCTTGTATGAATAGAGGAATATACGCTTTTTAACATGGCATAGGTCCGATTTTCACGTATAACTCTGAATTTTCGAAAATTGTGAAAGTTTGAATTTTTTTCGGCGTCTTTCTCCAGCTACAAAATTGAAGATAGAGATTTTTTCTTCAAATAAAATTTGTTCTGCATATTGAGTTCTTTCATAAAGATCATGTAAATGTTTCTCAAAAATTTAGTTGTTTTCGTGCAATATTGCGTGCAATATGTGCAACATTAAAAAATTACAAAAACAAGATTTTCTCAAAACGGCTCCAATTTTTTCTTTAAACTTTGGTATGGATAGTGGTAAATGTACTCTATCAATGACATAAAAGCCATTTTGGTCTATCGTTTGGTTTTTTCAAAAATTACAAAATGTAAAATTTTTTACTTGTCTCTCACGTCGTTAATATTTACATTATCGGCGATTTTTTTACATTATTATATTTACGAGTATATATGCTTTAAATAATGTCAAGTAAATTTTCTCGAAAACACTACCGTTTTCTGTGAAAAGTAGCTCAAATTTCGGCATTTTCAGAAATGCTCAAACGTCATTTTCTCGTATATGGCTGTAATTTTTTTCTTGAAACTTTTGTAACGGATAGTGCTAATTACACTCATTAGTATAGCGTGAAGTTTATTTTGAGTTTTTTTTGTTTTTTTCAAAAATTATATAGATGTAAATTTTTTGAAAGATCTCTCACATCTTTAATATGCACATTATCCGCAATTTGTAAAGATGATTATATTTGTGAGTGTAAGTGCTTCAAATAACTTCAAATAAAGTATTTTGAAACTCAAAAATTTTCTGTGAAAATGAGCTTCAAATTTCGCATTTTTAGTAGTGCTAAAACGCCATTTTCTCTTAAACGGCACATAATTTTTAAAAGAAAATTGCCATTTACGGCTAGGTTTTTGTGTTCTTTAATATTCTAAAATTAATGTTTCGAAAATAGGAATAGGAAACCGAAAAATTAAGAAAATGACAAAAAATGTACTTTTGGCGATGATAGATGGTAGCTGGCAAGAAAGAGTATGTGGCAATTCCGAATAGCTAGCGAAGACTCAGGAAAATAGAAAACTAATACGGGAAAGTCTGTGCCATTCTGTTTCTGTTTTTTGACAAATAAATAAATAAAATAAATATGGTCATGCTTAATTTTTTCAAAATACGAGTAGTTTTCTTTAATTTTGTGACAAACGTAATAGGCCGCTGTAAATTTACTGCGCTTCGGACAGCTGGATGTGTCGTAAATTAGAATGTGCAATTTTGTATATTATTTCTTTCTTCGTTTCTTACATTCGAACTTTGTTATAGACTTACACATTTATATTTTAGAAATTGTTTATTTTGAAATATTTGAAATAAGTAAAAAGTAATAGCTTCTCAGAATAGCGACAATGCAGGGTCTGCAACAATGGAATTCACTTTGCGCTCGCGAATATCTGTGAATAGTGTCATTGTTGTGACCTAATGGAGCTGTATGAAAAGGAGTTATAATTGTCTAATTTATGTTGATATTTGCAGGCAAATATTTAGTTTTGCACCAAATGCTGATACCATTTGTAGTGAGTAGAGAATTTGTTGCATGGTTTTAAATACTCTTCTCTAATCATGGCCCAATGGAAGGCATTTCTATATTTCCAGGGTATCAGGCTTCTTTTTCCAATACAGGATTACAAAACTTTTGCATTCTATTTTTGTGAAGTTGTAGAATTCACATAGTTCTGACAACACTGCAATGGAAATAGTGAGTTCCAAGCGAAGATGTTAGTAGCGCATAAAGTGCAATATTACAGTACTACTTAGCTGTTTCCTCTAATACGGGAAAGTAAGTGCTGTTGTAGCACCACTAGTTTCAGTTAAAATGATTCAACAGTTATTTAGTAGTAGGCAAACTATATTGCGTACAGCTAATTATAATTACGTATACGAGTTAGACTGTACGAGGATAAGTGAAGTGCTATTCTCACGGTAATTTTTGCCGTTGGGTTCGACGCACGGTAGTGTTGCAACTGTTTATCAGACAAAGAACCTCTAAGTCCTAAAATGTAGGTAATTGTATCATCTTTCATTTCATTTACGTCAATATTCATAAAAATGCGTAGTTTTTGAGCTACGTTGAGATAAAATGGGATGAATCCTATTTTCACAATTTTCTTCATAAAAGCACCAAAATTCACGTTGCTCTTAGCGGTTAAATGGCAGGTTGGTGAAGAAACCCTTAACCCGGGACCGGTCGCGCGGGTCAGCGTGACCCGCAGCTGATATTTTGTTATCTCCCTGTCTGTTGTCGGTTGCGATAGAAACGTGCCGTCTTATCTCCTTCCCCCCTCCATTGTGGCGTGTTAGTTTCTCAAATTTCTTCCACAGCCCAGTAGGGAACCGTCGTTGCGGGTCACTGTGACCCACCGCGACCGCTAACGTTGCTATATATTTTTAACGTTTTTCTGTGTTTTAAGTGTGTGACAGTGCTAGTGTGAAGCATTTGGTTATCATAATGAATCAAAATGAGGTGGATAGAATACTTCGCATTTTGGACGAGGTAACTTCAGACAGTGACGATGTTTTGGGTGGTGAAGAGAGTGATCTTGGAAGTGACGTGTGTGAAGAAGAAAATGAAGATCATGATACGGAGACAGAACAAAGACAGCGAGGATGAAAATGCAGTTTTTGATTGCACGACTTCAGATGATGACATTCCCTTAGTTGACAGAGGTTGCTACACAGGAAAGGATGCTTCTAAATGGAAAATGGCCGAACCATCTCAGTCGCTGCGCACCAGGAGGCATAATATCGTCACTCATCTTCCAGGTTGCAAGGGCGACGCGAAGAATGTGAACACGCCGCTGGAGGCATGGCAGTGCTTCTTTCCAGATTCTCTTCTTCAGAAGATAGTGGATTACACTAACCTGTACATTGAAACAATACAAACTAATTACTCTCGTGAGAGAGATGCAAAGAATACTGATTTAGTGGAGATCAAAGTGCTAATCGGGCTTTTGTATTTTGGCGGTGTGTTGAAGTCATCGCACTTGAATACTGAAGAGTTGTGGAGTGATGATGGAACAGGAGTTCCTATTTTTCGAATCGCCATGAGTCAACAGAGGTTCAGATTCTTATTGAGAATGTTGCGTTTTGATGACAAAAGAGATCGTCAAGCGAGAATGGCACTTGACAAGTTTGCTCCTATACGAGAGGTATTTGATCTTTTTGTTGAAAATTGCAAAAAGAATTTTTGTCTGAGCGAGTACGCCACTATTGATGAAATGTTATGGGGATTCCGAGGCAGATGCCCATTTCGTCAATATATGAAGAGTAGACCTGCTAAGTATGGTGTGAAGGTTTTTTCCCTTGTAGACTCACGGACCTACTATGTCCACTCCATGGAAGTTTATTTAGGAAAACAGCCCAATGGCCCATTTTCTCTAGATCAAAGTCCTTCTGCTGTTGTGAAGCGCCAGATCAAATCAATATCAGGTACTGGTCGCAATGTAACATTCGACAATTGGTTTACAAGTGTTCCGTTGGCAGTTGAACTTCTTCGCCAACACAATCTCACAATAGTTGGAACAATACGAAAGAACAAACGTGAGATTCCACCTTGCTTTATTACCAGCAAGAACAGAGAACAACACTCGTCTCTGTTTGGTTTCGGGAAAGACTTTACAACGTTGATTTCTTACATTCCAAAGAAGGGAAAAGTTGTTACATTGTTATCAACTATGCACCACAGTAAAGCAATCGACCCGCAGTCCGGTGACAAGAGGAAACCAGAGGCTATAACGTTCTACAATGCAACGAAGGGCGGAGTGGACACCGTCGATGGGATGTCGGGTAGTTATTCTGTTGCTAGAAAGAGCCACAGATGGCCCTTGACAGTGTTCTACAATATCCTAAATGTAGGAGCAATAAATGCATTGATCGTGTCTACATGTAATACCAAAGAAGAAAATCCAGGGATAATAAGGAGAAAGTATTTGAAGGAAGTAGCTACGCTTCTGGTGAAACCATATATCAAGTCTCGTTTGAGTACACCAGGGCTTAACAGAAAACTAAGAAATGACATTATTGAAATATTAAAGGAACCAGTAGGGTGTAGTCACATTGCAAATGAAGATCAGGGAAGTTCTGGAAAAAGAAAGAGATGTGGAAAGTGTCCGAGGACTGGCAACAAGACCTCCAACTACTGCCCACTATGTGAGACACCAGTCTGCGGAAGGCACGGAAAACTCACCTGTGATGACTGTCTGAAAAGTGTTTAAATAAAACTGAATGTATAAATGTGAAGTACATTTAATTGTTTCTTAGAATCCGTTATAAAACATTTTCCCAGATATTTTTTCTAGAAATAATTTTTCATTTTTGAGACACGCACAGAAATAGTACAAATATTCAGCGCGTATTTTATATTATTATTAAAAATATTAAAAAATATTATATGTGATGGCAATATTTTATTTTAGTACATAACGAGAGTTAATATAACACCCAAATCAGAAAATACAAATCATTAAAAATATCTCGACAAAAAATTTTAGGAAATTTGCGGGTCATCCTGACCCACCGCGACCGCTTTAAGATGTCTTGCATACGCGACCTCTCCCGGGTTAAGACATGAAATGTTGGAAATTTTATTTTCTTTCATTCATATACGACCAATATTTACGAACAGTGGATGGGTTTTCGAGTAATTTTTAAAAAGCTGCAAAATGTGTTTTTTTACACGATTTTTGGTAAGAAAACCTGTTTCCGGACAAATTTTTGTTGGCAAACCTGATATTCGTGTTCAGCGACCCCCCAAAAAACATATAGAACCCAAATATCAAAATACACCAAAACTATTTTGTGAGTATGCCGGGAATTAAACCAACGCCACCTAAATAGATCTATGCAGGTAGTATGATTAAACCCCATTACCCCGTGGTCATTTTCAACAAATACTATAGAGTCTTTATAGTATTTGTTTTCAATCCACACCACCGTAGGTTTCTTCCATGAGGATGGCAACACTGATTTTTGACAAACGAGCAAAAATTAAATGAATATCGCCTGGCAGAATTTACTGTGAATGCTGAAGTATTTCAGTTGTGAAATATTTCATGCTTATTTTTTTATAATGGATGTGCAAATTGCTTTGGAACATTAAATTGGAAGAACATGAAGTGAGTACGAAGGAAGCAAGAACTGTAAATAATACTAAACAATACATTTCTTAAGCGTGCAAAGATCAATTTTTCGATGTAAGGTGACTAACAACTTATTCACATAAACAAACAAAATGGTATCCTTTTAATGATTAAATGTATTCGCCTTCAAAACACCAATCAGACTGAGTTTGTGGAGTTTTAAAATCTTAAAATATATGACAGAATACGGAAGTGTTAAGCAAATCAGGGAAATCAAATGTAGTTGTAGAAGATTTTTTGTCAGAATTTTCCGAACTAATTGAGAATAATCTATTAAAGTTCTGCATTAGAGAATAACGCAGAACAGCTGACAGGTGATCAAGTATGTTCATATTAGAAAACAAAACGTAAAAAATATAGCTGTACTAAATTCTAATTATTCGCATCGTTCATATACCTGCAAGTATTTTTTAAGAAGATTATAATTTTGAAATTTCAATTTTACCATGTCATATCCCGTTTGAAATTAATATACAAGGCCATTGAGTGTTGGGAATTTTTGAACTGGAGTATAACATTAATAGCTACTACGATTCATTAGTAAGTGCAATGCCAGATACAGTAAGAACATATTTTAACAAAGCTAGGAATGACAGAAGTGAAGTATGAAAGCAATTTTCAAAACGTGAAAATACTCTTAAAAGTTTACAGCGTCGGCGACACAACATTCAACGAGTATTATATGTATTAACACAAAAAGTGAAATGAAATGTGAGAAATATTCTTAAAATGTCGAAAAACTATGAGAAAAAAACAACGCAAATTGCACATTTTGAACCTTTAGCTTAAAGGACGAATTGGAGGCAAAATACTTTCGAATCTACCCAAGAATGTGATCCATTTACGCTGAATCTCCCTTAGAAATGATTAAAAAACCTTCATCGCTCAACTAAACTGTCAATAAATGCGCGAAACTACCCCGAAAATGCTATCAATTTGGCGACGATTAATTGACTGATTCGTTTTTCCGGGCGCGTCAACTACGTTGATCATTATTCCCGTAAGTGTAGTGCGAGCTTTTTCTCGGAGAGTTGGTGCTGATCTTTTTCTCACTAGATGGCGAGATCTGGCGCCGACCTACCGTCGACTAGCGGGGTTTTCCACTCAACAGGTATCTCCATCAGCCGGGACAAGTTGTAAGCTCCTGACATGTGTGGTAGTGTAGTGCATGTTAGTGAAAGTGTGTGTGTAAGAGGAGAGGATAGGACAAGGAAGAGGAAGGAAAGATCGCGCGCGGTCCGTGGCCCGTTTGTTAGGGTACTGCTCCGGCATTCGCCTGCTGTTGATCGGAGAAACCACGGAAAACTACCGATCAGAGCAGCCGGCCTCTAGAATTCTCCTCCAGACAGCGACTGAATTCGACCTAGCTGACAAGCTAGTGTCGAAAATCCTGCCGCCGTCGGGACTCGAACCTAGGACCTCCCGGTGAGAGGGACTGCAGTGACATCAGGTTGATGCACTAAACCATCTCTCCCGTTGGTGCCTCGGAGTTTCGTTGTTTTAATTGCCACAAGCCAGGACATCGAAAGTCGCAGTGTTGATTCATGAAGAAAAGTGAAGCACAAACTAATAACAATCAATCCGCGCAATTCACGCAGGATCTGTGCTCATAGTCGGTGGAAGGCAGTGGATCACGAGTCATCCAAATCGTCTGGACAGCGGTGCCACTTCGCATTCGTGCGGAGATTCAGATAATTTAATCGACATTGATGAGTCGAGGACGGGATCTTTGAATTTGGCAAACAGCACATCTGCGAGGATCGTAGGGAAGGGCACCGTGCAATTGTCAACCCCAGTACTTGGAGAAGAGAAGAATCCATTGCTCTCGGACGTGTCGCTCATTCCTGACCTCAGGACATATGTGTGTGTGTGTGTATATATATATATATACATATATATATACATATATATATATACATATATATATATACACACACGTGCATGCCAAATGGCACCCCTCGCACTGGAACTCTTCTATGCCCAGAGTATCGGGCTACTGCCACCACGAAGCCAAGAGCCCAACTGGGGTCCACCAGAACTAAGGTGAGGGCGGCTCGGGGCCCCCATCCCGTCTTCCCACTGCCTGCATCTTCAGGCTATCGATCTGGGTAGGACCGTAACCAAGGCAAACTGACGATAGGTAATTTCCCGCCGGATTTCTATTTGTGGATTCCAGAGCACCATAGGTCTCCTTCACCCAATCCTACCTTAAGATCGACGAGCCAGGGGGCCAACTGGTGGGTCGCCGGGTTGAACCGTCGACCAGGAGCTTAGCATCGCCTGCTCACTGCCTCCACCTTGAGGCTAACGACGTGAGTGTCGCCGTGAAACTGGAGGTCCGGGTGGTCGTCTCCAACTCTCCACCTGAGGTCGTGTCCACCTACGCAGCCACGACCCCCCTCTGCGGGGCCTGACTTCAGGACAAATTTGCTGTCCGTTGCAAGAATGACGGATCGTGACTTCGAGGTGACATTCAACAAGAAGGGCGCAGTTGTACTGAACGCGGCCGGCCAGATCGTACCGTATGCTGATAGGATGGGCGATCTGTACTTCGTACGCGAGCACGAAGAGGGGACTGGTATAGCTTCATCGCCCCAGTCGGTTGATTTGGACTTGCTGCATCGGAGTCTTGGTCACGCCAACATACCTGATATCTTGGAGGCTAAGAAAAGTCAGAGAATCATAGGCGTTGAAGTGAAGAAACCTGTGAAGAAAATAAACTGTGAAGGGGTCTGCCTGTGTGTGTCTGCTTGAAGGGGAAGATGTAGAGGCCGCAGTTTCCGAAGAAATCAAAAAGTGAGACAGAGTTTTAGATCTCATTCACACGGATGTGTGTGGACGGATGCCAACTCCATCGCTGTCCGGTGCAAGGAACTATGTGGAGTTAATAGATGACTACTCTCACTGGTGTGAGGTGAAGTTCCTCAAATTCAAGGCGGAGGTCTACGAGGCAACAGTGGAATATATCATCCGAATGGAAAATCCGAAAGGTAAGCGAGTGAAAAGACTCCAATCTGACAACGGCCGAGAGTATTTGAGTGGCAATTTTGATGACTTGCTGAAGAAACGTGGAATTACTCGTCGACTCACTGTGCCGTACAATCCCGAGCAAAACAGGAAAGCAGAACGGATGAACAGGACCTTGTTGGACACCGCCAGATGTGTCCTGTTTCAGGCAAACTTGCCACATCAGTTTTGGGCGGAAGCAGTAAACACTGCAAATTATCTGCGTAATCGTCTTCCATCGAAGAGCCTGAATGGAAAGACTTCCCACGAGCTACTAACTGGATCAGCACCTGATGTATCGCAGTTGATTTTTGGAAGTAAAGTCTACTTCTTGGACCGGGAACTCGGCAGAGGCAAGTTCAACCAACGAGGCAGAGAGGGATTTTTTGGGGCTACAATGATGTATCAAAAGGATTCAGTGTACTCGCCAAACAAAAACAAGGTTTTAGTCAGCCGCGATGTCACGTTCCTAAAAAATGAGGAATTCTCTGAAGATTCAAAAAGAAATTTCTAGCAATCTGTGAATGAAGATGTCGATCCAGGAGAGACATTTCTTGAGCTTCACTGGGTGTTCCCGAGCACTGACGACCAGCCAGATCCAGTGCACGAAGAACAAGAAACTGTCGACACTGATCAACCTGAACCTCCTGTATTGGATGAACCTTGGCTGAACTCCCCAGATGAACCTTTTTACGGTTTTCACGTTACGCCCATCATTGTGAGCCCTGGAGCACTCGAAGCACCACGCCAAGCTACACATCACGTTGGTCAACCGAAAATCCTGAGGACAGGTCGCAGGGCAAGACCTCGGAAGTTGTTTCAGGCAAAGACTTCGGTTATTCCAGAAGAAGATGAAGATGAGCAGCAAACTTTCCTCTCCGAGATTCCGTTTGAGAAGGCGATGAAAGGACCCAACTCAAGTGAGTGGCATGAAGCGATTGTAACCGAAGTTAAATCCATCTTGAGGAATGATACTTGGAGTTTGGTGGATCCACCTGGTGTTGCCAAGGTCATCGGATGTCGCATGGTGTTGTGCGATAAATTAAACCCTGAAGGAATCCTGGAAAGGAGAAAGGCCAGACTAGTTGCTCAAGGCTTTTCCCAAGTGTATGGTATTCATTACTGAGATCAATCAGAATAATGGTGTGTCTTGCAGCAAAATTTGAGATGAAAGTTAGACAGTTCGATGTTACGACTGCGTATTTAAATGGTGACTCGAGGAAGATATATACATGAGGACGCCTAAAGACTTCAATAACGTACTTCAGAGCATTGTGTCATCTGACGATGACAACATCTTGAGGAAGAAGGCGAAGGATATGCTCAGTGAACTTGAGAAGAATGAAAAAGTACGTTTACTTAACCCTTTCACTGCTAACGCCGCACCGGTGCGTCAGAGTTCGCCGTGCCACCACTGCTAACGAACTGTATTATGACCAATAAAAGTAACTAATAAATCTGGTCCCCCAGGTACATTAAACATGATTCAACACTTGCCAAAGTGTAAGTAGGTAGAAGTTAGCAATGTTTTTCTTCAGCTATTGACTTATTAATTCCTTCACACAATACCGTGGGATACATTTTGTTGAATAATTTGCAGAATAGTTTGAAATCAATTGTTTATTTATTTTAAAAAATTCACATACCTTGATCTAAGAAAGTATTGGTCTACAAATATATATGGCTTCTGACATACACAAACTGAACTAAACCATTGTGAAATGTAATTAGTTCTTACAACTCATTCATCATTAGCAAAATGTTTGCTATACTTTCACATCTGCTGTTGGCCAGCAGCAGTGTAAGCACTTTCCAATTACTGGAACAAACACACGTACATATACAAGTATGTGGAGTTGATTTGTATCAAAGTTTCAGTTCAGTGTTCTCAGGCCCAAAGAAGAGGCATTTTAGTTAAACTTCTCACCACTGGAGTCATGAAATTCATTTTTAATACGAAATATTAATTACTGATACACATTGTTAAAAAAAGTCACAGACACTCAAATCTCTTGCACACAATCACTGCATAAAATTAAAATACAATATATGTAACTTCTGTATAAAATATGGTGTCAGTATTAAATTATTTATATTTATTTCTGTGTTGTGTAATTTATTTTTACATAATTAATGAGGAGAGGAGGGCATGGAAGAAAATATAATTAACTTTTCGGCCACAAAACATGCCATTTAAATTATATATACTGCTTGGTGTTTCTTACATCTTTAAGGACTTTAAAACATAGGGTATAAGAATCATTAAGCAGCGTTAGAGATTCATTGATTCAATATTTTACAAAGCTTCATAATAAAAACTAAAAAAAGGAGGATTTTCTTCTCACAATTAATTACTTTTCAAAGTAATGTTTATACAAGAAAGTGCTCTGAGCTCAGAAAGTACTAGCACACATCGTTGACCTCTGTCAGACACTTAAATGTACTTTTACACAATATGCTCAGACTATGCTTTACAATGACTCCCTTCACATATGCAGATACTCCACTGAACACCCAGAATCATGCAAAGTTAAGAGTCAATTGCACTTTATGTATACATCCAGTAACATCAAAATTCCTCATTAAGCAGAGAGTAACACACAAGTCACTACTTGTTAATATGAGAACAGATTTATTCAAATATATTTTACTCCAACATTTACACATAATTTGCTGTATCATACTGTAAACTTTCACTTACTCCCCCTTAAATTCATTCATTCTACATCTACATATAAAAACATCTACTAATAACGCCTTTGTAGAACAAGGTCAATTACACAAAATTAAATATCCACATTAATATAAGAATTCAAATTGTACAGGAATACACAAGTTGATTACAAAAATATTTTTTCAGGAAGATAAATTGAATTACTTATTCGAATTTTTCACTTGAAATTTTTTTTATTAATACTTTCCTAACAAAAAAAATTCCATGAATAATAGCGAATCTTTCAATTTGCTTAAAGAAACCTATTAAATTACTTGTGTTTGCAGACAAATGCTTAAGTAATGTATTTACTTTGTACTAAAAAAAAGGGGTTTAAAAACTCTTTATGACTTTGAATGTATTCTGAAAGCAAAAGTTGAGAATTAGCCTCCCAGTAAAATATTTTATGTAGAAAAAAACATAATATAAATTTAAGCTTACATATTAACATTACATGTCTTGATTTCTTTCAAAATCAATAATCATCAGGGGAAAAAGGAGGTTTTAAAAAATTCTTACAATTTTAAACAATTTCTGGCAAAATTTAAAAAAAAAATGCAATCTGAAATACAATGATCATGCATTTAAATAATGAAACATTTCTTGAACAACAAAAGTAATCAATTAAACTAGATATTAGGACTTGGTGCCCAAGCAGAAGCCCTACTTCTCATAGTTGATGCTCCTAAAAGTTCCAAGAGCTAACACTCAACTTTTGCACAAGCTACCACAGATCCTCTGAGGTAGCCTCGTTTCCTGGTTGACTTAACATGGCCTTCACATGAAGTCTTAACAAATTGTGGATGAAATCTGATAGTTCAAATAAGAATATTAACATTATGTCCAAAATTCATGTTGTCTAGAAAAACAATAACAAAATGAAGACAATGGCTCCAGTTGTTGAATAATTAAAATTTCTCATATACTATTTGGTAGTGACTTATGTGCCAATACTCATATTACTGAAAGGAAGTGAATTACACACGAGTCTAAAGAGGATTAATGTCCAGACAATATAAACACAACTAGAGGCAGAACTTGTTGGGACTATTTCATGAGGTAACAACCAGCAACATCAGCTCAATACAAAACTATTTAACAACTCAAACCCAAAGTTGTCAATTTATGGGAAAACAAAGATTAACGTTATATTGCCATTTCTTGCAGCTTTCATGGTTAGTTATAAAAAAGAAATTATAGTTCACCAACACCTAATTGCTTTTAAATCTAACAACATCAATGTTTTTCTTGCTTATCCAGAATAAAAAGTCAACATTATGACTGATTCTCAACCTTCATGTTATAGTTCTTGGTTATTAACAACTTATAATAACTTTATCAATAACCATTTCCCACAAAATACAGATGTCTGAAGACACACAGTCCTTCAAAGTTCAGAAAGATGCAGTTCTATATTTGCCAAAAAAAGATATTCAAAGGAAATTAGACAATTAGCAATACCTGAACCACGCTTCAATGTTTCCACACAGTCCAGCACCACATACAGTCACAAAGCTGAGCAATATAAATTTGCTTCTAGATGCAAAAGATATGATAAGCCAGTTACAGAACTGGTTAATTTAAAAGAAAATTAAAGCAATTGTATCTATTTCATTTTGCCCACAATACAGCCAGCACAACTGTGTAACGTGATATGTTTTTAAATAATAAAATGAAATGGTTCTCTTGAAAGAAACATTTTTTTGAAATTGGGTCTTCCACCCACGCTCCATTGAGGCTTTGAAGGTCTCATCCGATAATCAATTATTCAAGGTTTATACTTACATGCCTGCCATTTCAAAATTTGCTGAAAACGATCAGATTCCCTGCTGTCAGGACATAACTCTCATGATAGAAGTAATACAATTTCATCTGTCACAAGAAATTGGGGACCCTTATAGGATTTCTTGAACATCAACGGACTATCAATATATAACTATAGTGTATCTTCTCAAATATATGGTCCCCTTGTGCTTAAAATACTCTCTGGTTTTTGGATAAAAAGTTTGGAAAACTTCAATATTCACATGATCTTCACTGCATTAATGTTCTTAAAAACTGTGAATTCCTTGCAATATTCATTATCTAAGAATATTGCAGTTGGGATGTATGAAAAATCTCTCTCCATTTATAACATTATTTAAAAAATAAATGACAATTTTTGAAAAATTATATTGCTTTATTTCGAGATACTCACATACTAGACCCCCTCCATTTTTTGTTGCCAATTTTTAGGAGAGAAAAAAGAGAGAGAGAGAGAGAGAGAGAGAGAGAGAAGTGGGCTTATATTTGAGAAAATAACGGAGTTCTGTTTTTGACTTTCAGTAATTGCTCTAAAATGGATCATCTCTCAAATTTGAAACATAACTTAATTGAAGAACTGAAAATGTAGTAAAAAAGCTGAAAATGAAATTACTTATTCTCACATACTTTCTACATCTACATCATTGAATACCCAAATGAATTCATGCAAAATACCTTTTCTAAACGTTTCACCAGTTTCGATGTGTAAGTCAAATCACATTAAAAAGATGAAGTTATCTTCCTTACTGCATTCACTACTAAAGTGGTCATGGCAGTGCTTTTTAGAAAATTGGAAAGGCTCTCTGGATCTTATTATGACTTCACATTGTCTTCTACCCAACTCAGCCAGAAAGGGTTGCCTTAGGCCAACTTTTGGATTTACAAAAACTTCAAAGAGGTCAATATAATTTTGACACTAAACTTCACAAGTGAAAGTGTAAATAAGAGTAAGTTAAATAGTGAAGTAATCCAAATTTATTGTAAAAAAGTTTCACTATTTAATACACTTAAAATTATTAATTCAAGTTTAATACATTTTTAGTGAATTTAAAATGTAGTAAACCTGTATGCATTAATAATCTTCTATCTATATATAATATGCTAAGGCCAGATGGCTGTTTTTGAAAATTTATCGGAAACCATCGATGCAAAACCTTAAGTGTACTATTGCTGGATAGGGAATAACTTCCTAGTCCTGGGTCCAACCGATTAAAGACTGAAAAAAATTCAAATTTGCAGATTATGTCATAAGAAACACATTATCACAACTCACAAAACTCAGAAACAATGTGTCCTAAGGCCTTAAAACCAGGTTTTTGTAACCCAAAGAGACAAGATTTGCAGGGTCAGGCATGTTCTGGGGAGAGGAGAATTTTGAGGGACATGTGAGAAAATTATCAGGGTCTGTTGGAGATATTTGGGAAAACAATGTTTTCCAGATCCAGAAACAATGAAGTTTCTTAAGCAGCATTCTTAAAAATTAGATCTTTTTGAACTTTCTGTTACATTTTGGAAATATAGTTCTTGCAGATGCTGCCAATCTAAAGCAACGGTGGTCAGTAAAGTGCAAAATCTTTGTAAAATTAAATTGTAGGAAAAAGACAGAAATAATCTTTTAAGATAAAATATTAATGGAAATGTTTGATTTTCTTTGTAATTTAATCTCAAAGCTTCCCAAAATTAGAAGAGCTAATGCTGTAGAGTTCAGGGTTGGCAGTTCAAAGATGGGCTCTTCTATGAAGTAATTTTCACTCTTAAAACAATTATTAACCAAGTGTTTTTGAATGGGTTCAGCATAAAATAATAGATGATGATGATGATGATGATGATAGTGATAGAGAACAACAATGCAAAGCAAAGAATCTTTGAGTTCCAAGAAGAGCAAAGATAGTAAAAGAAGGCTCAATCAGTGAGTGATTCACACAGTTTAACTATTTGGGAAACATAAATGGTCAAAAGACATTAATTATAAATAGATAAAGTTAACAAAACTAATGAGACATTAAAAAAGGTATTTTGAACAAGACATGACACAGGCACCAAGCTCAAATACATCATTTCAAATGACATAAGTGAAAACAATTTTTGAAAGTATTAAAAAACACAACTGATAGTTCAACTATTAATGTTTAAGAAACACTATACCTGTTTGTGATAATTTTCATCTTCTACTGGATCAGGGACAGTTCCATAAATTTTTTTCGTGTGTGTTTAGGGTGGGGTGGGAGTGAATGGATATTAGTTCACCCCCCTCCCCCGTCCTTAAATATTTATTGAAATAATAATGATATAACCAAAACTAGAAGCAGTGAGCATAAAGGGAATGCCTTACAGCTTCTGCACACCAGTAAGGTCACTGTTTTGATTCCAGCAAAATGCCTACAATTTAGTTGCGTGTTTAACATAGGTGAATCTGTGGCACCTGTTGAAATTGAATGCATAAGTTGATCAGTGGTTTCCAGGGCCTTCCTGATCACTTCCAGCCAAATGCCAGAGCACAACCCTAGGATATGAACCAAGGACTGCACATAATCCTTCATCCCTTCCTCACTTTCTTTTCCAACAATCAGACCAACCTATGAACGAATACTCAGTCTCATATGGACCATCTCATTGCTTCAGACAAACGTCAGAAATCCAGAAAGCAAAATCAAGCAGCAAATCCCCCAAGGCACTAAATGTCTTGTAATCACACAGTTAACATTTGTAATAATATTATCAAACCTAAAATAACCAATAAATTTGAATACAGAATATATTGCTTAATTAAAAAGGATTAAAGGATTGAGAACATATTAAATGTTATGATGTTTTGCATTTATGAAGATTGTGTCCTTCAGGAAATGTGAAATATAACCTATAATTCAAGTTAGAACTTTAAATGTATGACCATTATGAAAACAATAAGATTATAGTAATGACAAAATTACATCTATAGGAGGTAACATGATTATACCACAAGGTATGGTATAAGAATACAGAATGTAGAAGGGATATCAGTCACATAAGACATTGTGAGGAATGAAGCACATTGTAGTTTCATTGGAACACCCCTGTATTTATGATCATGTAGGTCATTCCACATAACGTCTCATACCATGGACTTTGAAGACACCACAGACAAAATTTGAAGTAAATCAGGCAACAAGGCAACCCCCATTGACCATGAAGTTTTGAATGTTAGCCATGTGAATTCAGTTATGTAGTTTTTAATTTTTATTATACTATTAACTATACTTACATTTAGATAAACTCATATTAAAGCCACATGATTTATTTGTTAATTACAATGCTAAAAGAGATAACTGTAATAAGAAGAAGAAGAATAATGATAATAACAGTAATGATAATTTTAAACTTGAGAAGACAGTTGTAAATGATGAAGAGGAAAGAGGTGTTTAATTCATTCAGGATTATAATGACATCTTCACAAAAGATGAAACTGACAACAATTTCTTTAACACATGGTTGCTGAAGGTCATTAAAAATACCCAACTGCTTCTAAAAGCTCTTAGGAAAAAACAATGTTCGATGTCTGTTCATTCGAATAAAGTTTTGATTCTACTGAAATGACTGTAGATTCTCTGTTTTCTCTTATAGATGTGTGCACTATTAAAAGGCTAGAATTTCTTTAATTTGTCAAGTTACTTCTGAAATAATTATTGAATGAACTCTTGAGTAATTTTGTTTAGAATGTTTTTAAACAATTGCAGGGGTTTCCTGAATGAGTCACAAAAATTGGGGAAAGAGAAAACAGTCTTGGAGGTTAATACTTTACTGTTTTTTAATGGAATTTTTTCATGAATACCAAGTTCTAACTTTAAAGCGTTTGAGGGTTGCCTAGAAATTGTCTGATTGAGCTGAAATTTTTCACAGATCATTTTATTGCCGAATAAAACCAGAATTGGAGGTAGGAGCAGAAAAAATTAACTTACAGAAAATTACCCTATAGCTAAGGGCCTCCCTAATGTACACTTAAAAGTATGGAGAGGATTTTTATACCCTAAAAAAAATCTTGAAATATGCTTTTAAAAATATGCATTAATGACCTAAAATTTCTGAAATATTCACTTTAATATGCAATAAAAATTAACAATATTTAATTTTCTGCTGAAACCTTTCTTGACAAAATTCAGGAGAAGCATGTTTGGAATGAAAATATATATTTTTGTGCAAACATAATACAATTTACCTTACTTCACGAAAGAAATAATTCAAGTAAAAATTCACCTTAGTGAAGTATATATGTCTTGTTGCATTTCTTCTGCCTGGTTCAAAAAAATTGATATCAAGAAAAATTCCTAAATTTGCACAAATATTTTATCATCAATACGGAAAGAAAAAGAAAAACATGCTGTGACCTGCTCATTCTAATCAATGAACACTCACAAATAAATAGTAGATTCTCTGAAAAGATGAAACGTTTTAGAGAGAAGTCTCTATTTTAACGAAATATGCACAATATGCCTATGATTACACAAATATGCACCACTAGGAACTATTGGCCAAACATGCACAAAAATGCACTAACATGTTGGTCTACATAGCATTCAATAATAACCAAAAGTCAAGAAATTTCATTTAGCTACGCCCTTAAGAAATGGACACAAATATGCAAAATCATACAAATCTGCTACTTCCTTACAAGTTTTAACTTCAATTGTAGGTTAACTTTCACATTTTCTGAAGAGGGACCATCACCTTTGACAGGCTAAAATGTTGTCACATTTAATATGCTCTCAATATTTTAATACTTTTTAACCCTTTCCTGCCCTACGCGCCCGACAAGGAAGTTCCCCGACCCAAAGTGCCAGTTGATGTTTTCTGTCATGTTCTACAATCTATCGGGGTGAATACTGCGGTTCTTTAAAGAAGAAAACCACATCAGGCAGAGGAGAAAAAACTACTTGGGAAAACATATTTTTTGCATTTTTTTGCTTGGGATATTTTTTGCAGTATCACCAAGAAAAAATGTAGAAGGTGAAAACTAGCACACATTGATTGTTTTCTTCATATCCAGAAAATTTCATTTCCATACATCGATGTACATTTGCATTTAAATCCATCAGTGCCCAGGATGATTTTGTTTGCACAGCACTCGCCCATTGTAGTTGCCTTCATATGCGCATAGGAGTCGTTGGCAGGGCTAAATGACATCTAGCATTCAGGAATGAAAAAACTTGCTTATATAGAGTCTTTAGCTTATCTCGCAACCCATGTCTGAGAGCACTTGTTTTTGTTTTGGTAATTTGGCAACTGCATCTCTTTGACACCCATTCAAGACAGCCGTGCCTGGCACATCAAGACAGCAAAGGAGGAGACGACCATCAGGTCATAAGCTGCCGCAACTTCCTGGTTTCTGACTTTTTTCCATTCAAGAAGTTTCTGTGTTTCATCATTTACCAAGAGACAGGTGTTTACTCTTTTCAGTATAGTGGCTGCAGGACATTGAAGAGTAACAAAAAGAATAATTCTTTCTCTTTCTTCCAACTAAAATTAGACACATTCTCCCCTCTCAGCCCGAAATCTGAGGGCACGAGGACAGGGATCGCCCAAAGTGAAAGGGAGGCCGATGGTATTTCACACGTTGCCAAATTGCCAAAACAAGAGGTGGTGTTTCCAAACCCGGGTTACAAGATACGATAAAGACCCAGTAGGTTTCTTTTAGGATGTCTATATTCTATTGAAGAAATAAAATTTGCAAATTATTGCACAAACATTGAAACAATGCCCCTGAGCCTTCGCCGTTACCAAATGGTAAAGCTGGGCAAAAATGGGTAGGCATTTTTTGTAAACTGCTGCATTTTTCTTTCATTTTCCTCAATTAATAGGGACTTTCTGGGGATATGCAGTACTGAAATACAGGCGGGAAAGGGTTAATAAAGTAATAAATGACCAAATTCAAATTGGTTATTTTGAGTAAGACACTAAATGCCTTGTGATTGAAGAAAACACAATATAAATAAATAAAACTGATAAAAAAATTGCTTAACTTGAAATAAAGAAATGTAAAGCTGCGGAACAATGTTTTAAAAAAAAAATGCCAATATAACTGTTTAAATACTTAAACTGACAACTTCGTGCATGTTGTACCACCTCTAGACAGTTTCTCAATGAGTTCACTTTTTGTAGTACTCTCTTCAATTTCAAATTAAACCCATTGCTATTCCTCAACCCATAGAAACAGTTTTTTGTTGCACAAGTAAAAACAGTATACACTAATGTTTTTATACATTAGTTTTACAGCTTTACAGTTTTTATACAGTTATTACAGTTCTTGTGGCATTTCTTAAGTTACAAATGCCTACAAGTGTAGGTGCAAACACACCAGCCAAATACACGTCCTTAAAGTGGGAACAGGGTCTAGAAATGCCCTTATTTGGCATCATCATAGCAACCACAGAGTTAATTCAGTGGTCATGGGGTAAAAGATCTTAAGTCAAAAATCTTACTTTGGAGAAAACAAAGGTTAGATTTTTGAGTCACTGCTTGTTCCTACACTAAACTCTATTTCTTAATGTTTTTTTCTCGTTAAGGAGGCAACATTTGAATTCAGGCATTTTACTACAATAAAATATAGATACTCAACTTGTAGTTTCAGTAAAAAACCCAATTTTGCCAAATATTGACTTAAGAACTTTTACCCCCTGGCCACAGAGTTAATTAGTAAGAGGCAATCACGTTCTTTCATTAATACGAGCAGCGCAGTTCATCTATGTGGAGTGGCAAAGGCAGGCCCACCGCTTCACCGCAAGGCCTCGTGCAGAGGCAGTGTGAAGCCGTGTGGCCCGTGGTGGGAGTTGAGGTTGAGTGGGTTGTGAGGGTTGTGCGGCGTGCTCAGATCGTGCGGATCCCGGGCGTGCGGGACGTGCGCGTCGTGGCCGTGCGGGTGGGGCGTGCTGAGGTCGTGCGGGTCGCGCGTGGGGTGCGGGATGGAGTCGTGCGACGCGTGGGAGTCGTGGGAGGCGTGCGAGTGGGCGTGGGCGGCGAGGGAGGCGTGGTGGGCGTGGGGCACGTGCTGCACGTGGGGCGGCGGCTGCGCGTGCGGGCTGAGGGAGGCGGCCACGGCGGCGGCGGCGGCCGCGGCGTGCGAGCCGAGCGGCGGGGGCGCGGCGTGGGACGGGTGCGGCGGGTGCGGGGACGCGTGCGCGTTGTGCACGGCCGCGTGGGCGGCGGCGGCCGCCGCCACGGCCGCCGCGTGCGCGGCCACCACGGCCGCGTTGGCGCTGGCCGCGTTCACGGTGGCCGCGGCGTTGGCGGCGGCGTTGACGGCGGCGGCGTTGACGGCCGCGGCGTTGACGGCGGCCGCGTTGACGGCGGCGGCGTTGGCAGCCGCGGCGGCGGCGGCCGCGTTGGCGTTGGCGTTGGAGTGGCGCTCGCGGTGGCCGTGGTGCGGGCGCGGGGGCTTCCGCGGGCCGCCGTGCATGTCGCGGCGGTGGTTGTGCAGCGAGCCCGGCTGGCGGAAGGCCTTGCCGCACAGCTCGCACACGAAGGGCTTCTCGCCCGTGTGGATGCGCACGTGGTTGGTGAGGATGAAGTGCTGCGCGAACGCCTTGCCGCACGTGGTGCACTTGTAGGGCTTCTCGCCCGTGTGCGCGCGCGTGTGGCGCTTGAGGTGCGAGCTGTCGTTGAACACCTTGCCGCACACGTCGCACATGACGCCCTCGCCGCGGTGCGCGCGGTGGTGCGTGGACAGGCTGCTGCGCTGGCGGTACGCCTTGCCGCAGATGCCGCACTTGAAGGAGCGCTCCGTCGAGTGCACGTTCATGTGGCGGATGAGCGCCAGCCGCTTGCCGAACTCCTTGTTGCACGTGTCGCACTTGTACACCTCCTCGTGCTGGCGGCTGTGCGACGCCAGGCTGCCCGGCTGCTTGTACACCTTGCCGCACACCGTGCACGGGTACATCTTGGCCTCGCGCGTCGTGTGCACGCGCAGGTGGCGGATGAGGTGCGAGCGGTGGTTGAAGGGCTTGTTGCACGCGTCGCAGCGGTACACGTCGCCGCGGTGCGACCGCTTGTGCGTCGACAGGCTGCTCTGCTGGCGGTACGTCTTGCCGCACTCCAGGCACTGGTAAGGCCGGTTGCCCGGCAGCAGGCGGGCGCGCCGGTCTGCGAACACGCATTCAACGCCTCTCAGCACACACGTTAATTTAAACGATTCCGAACCAATGGCGTTTGAAATACCACGCCTGTAAATACTTTTTTAAAAGATTTTTCAAGATAAATAAGTTCTGACATTAATCAAATGTAAAACGATATTTTGAAATTAGTTACAAAAACTTGAAGCAGGGACTTCTTGAAATGGACATTTAACATAGTAAGCGATTCTCAACAATGAGGTTTTTCCTTTTTCACTAAAATCTCTCTACAACCTTAGTTAAATTAGTTTAATTTCATTATACCAAAATGTGAATAAAAAAGTATTTTGTCTCTAACAATTACTAAATTATTAAACTCACACAATTACTAAAACATTACACTTCAGTCAGTAAATATTTCAAAGACACAATTAGCATTAGAAACAAGACTGAGATAAATAAATGAAATTTGCTATACTCAATGTCAAATAGTAAGTATCGTAATAATAGTAAATAATATGATGTCCCCTAAGATTTCAGCAATCCGCCAACCAGCAATCACAACAATGAAGTACCAGCATGTCAGAAACCAAAAAAAGAATTTTAAATGGAGGCAGAAACTCGAGCAAAGTTCCAATCCGAAGAAAAGGAAAGAAAAGAAAGAAGAAGAAAAAGATCACATTCTATGACTACCAGTTGCAAAGTCATAATTAATGAAATAATGAAATACTTATTATATTAATGAAATAATACTTATTATATACTTATTAAATACTTACTATATACATATTAAATACTTATTATATTGATTAATAATAATACTTATTAAATACTTAGTATTATTACTATATATTTATTAAATTAATTAACGAAATACTTTATACATATAAAGTATTTCATTAATCTGTATTTTTATCGAACATTGTGTTCAACTTACCTGGGAAGCTACTTAGTTCTTTCTTTATAGGAAGTGGAGCAGATTTTTCATCTTTCTCGGTTTTTGCAATCTTTTCTGTATCAATAACAGGTTTTACATCTTCGGAATCATCCATATCAGGAAGTGCATCAAAATGGTCATCACCATCGCTATCATCAGGAACTGTTTTATCCACATCTTCAGATTTTCGTTGTAACAATATTGCAGACATCAATTCCATTTTCTGTGATCTCTCTAAATCACCCTCAGATGATGTACCAGGCTTCACAACAGAGAAGGACAAGAGTTGCTTGCGATTTAAAAAATAAAAATGATAATAAGGTTTTAGGAAATATTTTCAACTTCCTTTCTTCAAACTTTCATCTTATAGGAATTTCTGGAATAATTTTTTATACACTTCACAATCCAACAAAACTATCACCGAAAACCTAAATAAATGAATTTTTAAAATAGGTTTGACTTTTCAACACTTGCACTAGAAAAATTAACTCTATAACCCTCTACTCTATAACCTACTCTACAACCTTCAAGTGAAAACACCTTTTCCTATGTAGGATTGCATCCAATCAAAAACTTTTAACAATTTATAATAAAAGCAAGAGAAACTCTGATAAACTTGTTTATTATGCTAAACTTTGCTCTCTTTCATCGATCACACACTTTCAAAAAACATCACAATTTTCTTTCATGAGAAGATCATCAGGGAAGTTGCGAGAGTTTGGGGATGAGTTACCTGAATACTGATTTTCAAACCAACTGGCCCACACTTCATCAAAATGTCAAGAACAATGACACTCATATTCTGAATGTGAATAAATTATTGATTTCACAAATGTGGATAATGATATTACCCGCAATTATGATGTTCTATAAAATACTTAATGTCAGACTTGTGTTAAAATGATTGAGCATCTTCAGGACAAATACTTTTTTTAACAATTTTATTAAACTTACAAATTAACGAGTATGTTTTACAAGGAGATGGGAGAAAGAACAGAAAGGAAAGATACCATTAGAAACCTCTAAACATTCTTATTACCAACAAATAATTATTATTCATTGCTCTGAAAATCAATAAGCAGGACTACTCACCTTACTTTCAGACATAGGAAAAATTGATGAACGACTTGCAGCAGCAGAGGCAGCACGAGTCCTTGTTACTTTTGTTGGTCGTATTGCTTTCATCGCTTTTGCGGCCTTTGCTGCTTTAGCTGTCACTACAGCAGCCCTTCCGTTTTTAGGTGGTCTTCCTCTCTTTCGTTTTACTACTGGTGGTGCTTGCTGCTGTTGTTGCTGCTGTTGCTGCAGCTGCTTCTGTTTCTTCATTTGCTTCTTCTTGCGCTTCCCTCTCTCAGCAAGAGGCATGGAATCTTCAAGAAAGTCATCCTGAATTTCAACATCATCATCTTGCATTTCATTATCAGGTCTCTTTTCTGTAGCAAAACCTTTCACTTGCAGGTACTCAGCTGTTGTACACAGAGACTGAATTTGATCCTTCGATATGATGACTTCACCATGGTACATATAATCTATCATAATCTTCAGTTGCTCAAATTTCACATCTTTCAAAATTACAACTGGATGTTTCTCAGTGTATTGACTTAACAACAACTGAAAGGCAACATATTTTGTGTTACTGTAACTCAGTGAACATAAAGAAGAATGAATATATTTGTAAATAAAAAACTGTTAAGGCAATTTTTAGTATTCTTACAAGAACTGAAGTCAAAATGAAAAATTTTTTCACAAAAACTAGTAGGAATTCACTTTCATAAAAAAAAAAGCTTACTTTTCTTTTTTATGATAAATTTTAAGTTCTTTATTCTTCCACATCACTTCACAAACAGTAATTAATTATCATCTTCAACCCAATCACACAAAACACATTAACCTTTGAGTGGGCATGCATACAATTTTCTTACCAGCAGGTACTGGTCGAAAATTTTCATCAATAAAAAGTCTTGCAAATAAAATTTTAAAAATTATAATACATGTGCAATTTTATACATCACACAGTATTATAAAATATATACACAGTAGTACAAATGAAAATTTAAAAAAACCAAAAGTATAAATTATCTAAGTAATTGCACTGCTTATCACACTTTTCACCAGACACTTCATTCAAAATCCAGTTGTGTTCCTCCTCATGATTAGACATAAAATAAATATATGTCCCTATAAAATTTGGTAAAGTTTAGTCACATTAATTCTTTCTCTTGTAATTTTACCCAAAATTTCTCTTAAGCCAAACTAGAAAACATTTTAGATCCTCAAAAGGAGTGCAGCCCAAATTACAGATCCTCAAAAGGAGTGCAGCCCAAATTACAGAGGAGTTACTCTAAAAACAGACCTCTTTGACAAGTCAGGAAACGAATATCATGCACAGCGATGACATTGCAAGAGAATTCACTGTCAAAATGAATGCATGAATATAACCTGCAGTTATGTTGCCAGCAGTGGCCAAAAATTATCAAACTGGTCCCTTCTTATAGTAATTTCTCTATACAACACCATACACCTAGCCAGAAAAAAATATTGTAGGAACTAAGTATGAGGTATAAACAAAACAATGACCGATGGTGTACACCTACTAAAGATTACTGTGAGGATTACAATACAGATGCTTTTGCCAACAATGAGTCAACAAAAATATTAAGAAAACTACTGCTGTAAAACTTCTGGTATGCCCACTAGAAGGTTAATTAATTTATTTCTCAAAGCATTTGAAGTCTTCCACAAAAAACTCACCTCAAAATACAAACTACAGGCCGACAATACAGTCTTATGGACTTTTAGGTACTGTCCTTCAGCAGACAAAGTGCAATCCACCAATGCACTGCTCTTGAAAAATCTCTGAAAAACTGTTACTAATGTTTTTCCATGTTCCCCCCAACGAAGAGAAAATTGTTGGTCACTATCTACATTCCTATCAGACATCTGAAACAATTGCAAAAAATCATTATGTATTGGATTTCAATTCGTACTTGCAATTATACTATTCTACTTTTGTAATGGAAAAAATCTGCACTTCAATTTGCTGCCCAAAATCAGAAACACTAGCATCTGGAGTTAAACTTATGGTGACAACTCACAAAGGACAATGTTTGGGAAAAGTTGATTTAATTGGTTATGTCTCTTGATTTAAGAATGGTCATAATTTGCTCTGACCATGGAATGACATTTCCTGCGTTTTTTCAGTAGAAACCTCATTAATGTCTTACTGACTATAATGTACTGAATACATTTGGTGGTTCACGTTGTTTCATTAAACATTTGCATTAGATGGAGATGTTTCTTTTTCTTACAAGCGTGAAGGAAAATTAACTTTGGTTCAGCAGGTGCCAGAATAAAGACCAATAGGGTCATAGCAAGAATGAGACTTTATGCCAACATAGTTCATCACAAGAAAGATAACTTAGAATAGATTGAATAAGTTAACCTACCGTTAATATTTATATTTTTTTTTGTGAGTTATTCAATAGTTTTCACAGCATTTGTTTACATTATTTCTTAGTTAATTAGCAGGAAGGTGGGGGAGTCTAGGATTTAAGAAAGTTCCTCTGAACTCAAACATCAACCCAAATTTCACTCAATGAATCCTTAAATCGATCAATCACTGAAGGATTACTATTCCCATGTACATATTTAAAACTGTACTCTCAAATAATACGATGAATTGATACGTAAAATTTTGAACGAATATACAATGAACGAATGAAAATACAACAAACTGATATGTAAATATTTAGTAATAGACAAATGTTCCACTTTAATTGCAATGCAACAGAGCAGCTTGCTATATAGAGAGAAGTTTGTTCATTATAATTTTTGTTTTCATTCTTGGTTGATTTCTAACGTCTTTAATTTATCGTGGGACAATCGTAAACTCTGGTAATGTGAAAACTATAAATGGAAAAACACAAAATGGTTGTCATACATATCCAAATATTATTAAGAGACTACCTTCCTAAAAGAAAATTTAGTAATAATTTAATTTTACAGAAAACCAAATATTCTACTGAAAAAAAGTCAAAAAATTGTTTCCTGGTCTCCACTACAACAGTCTTTTGATTCCAATTGTAATGTTGACAGTACAGGTGAATAAAATTTTTATTACCCTACCTTTTTTTCCGCTGATTCAGAATTTGCTTCAGAAGTATTTGCTTGTGATGATTCACCCTGAGTATTTCTAATGTCTTCTATTGAAGAAGATTGACGTACAGGTGGAATACCATTTGGGGAGTGTGGTACAGAGAAGTGGTCATCAGAGCCTTTACGATTGGCTTCTTCAATAAGGCCTTTAATTTGTAGAGATTCAGCAGCTTTGCAAAGATCATCGATCTGATCCTTTGAAACCACAACTTCACCGCGATACATGAACTCAATCATTGCTTTAAGTTGATGAAATTTCACATCTTGAAGAACCACTATTGGGTGCTTCTCCCCATGCTGATTCAGTACCAACTGTTGAATACCACAAGATCATAATTATTTTACTGATATAGTTTCAAAAATAAGTTTTCAAGAAAGTTATAATGTCAGCACTATGCCAAAACCGCAAAAGTGTAAAAGAAACTTATGAGAAAGAAAAAGTGAATGATTTTTTTTAGGACTAAAAATCAGGATTTTCGACCAGGGATTTGCACATAATATTATCTTGTTAATACAACACTGCATGTCATATTAACCTGTTTTTCTCAAATCTAACTGTTTGCACCTTCGTGGTTTTTGCATGGTGCTTATACCATATGTTACAGAATAGTGCAACTAAAGAGTCCTCGTAAGTAAAGTCCATTATTTGTCCTCAATGAAAACAGTTTTCCTCAATATGAACAGAAATAAAAAAATAAGTACATAAAACAAATTTCTTTCACACAATTCTTAAATATTTGTTAATAAAAAAAGTAATAAAAACGTTTTGCTTTTGAACAGACATATCATCTAGACACAGTCTTCAAAAAGAGGAACTTTCAAATTTTAAGAGAAAGGAAAATTTTGTCCAAAACTCAGATCCCCATGTTCTGTTACAACATCACAACAGGAAATTTGCATCAACAGAATAATTTTTACCAATTTACAAGTAGCATTGAACAAAACTAGAATCTTCTGATTTCTCAGCTTACCTCAAAATATGGACTGCAGGCTGAAAGCACAGCTTTGTGAGCCTTAATGTACTGCCCTTCTGCTGCAAGAGTGCAGTCAACAAGAGTACCACTTCCCAATAATCTCTCAAATACCGCTACTAAGGTGTTTCCATGTTCACCCCAATGCAGTAACGATTCTTCCTCTGATCTTGCTGTGCACACTGCCTGCAAAAAGCAATAGTATGACTCAACAAAAGGAAAAATGTATATTATCAATGACTAATGATAATGCTCAATTATCAGTAACTTCAGACTGTAAAAGCTTTGCCTCAGACTTTGCAGATTCTCTGCATAATTACAAAAATAAATTTAAAAGCATTTAATACTGTGACCTACATGGTGAACATCAATCAGAGAAATTAAACTTTACTTACTCTTTGATCTGGCACTGAAGATAAGAAACCTGGAGTTGATACCGGTTCTTGTGAATCTCCAAGCGTAGGAACCAAGAAATGTGCAAATGGTTTGACCTCCACTGGATCATCCATATCAGTGGTTGGAAGACATCCTGCGGAGAACTCATTGCCTTCAGCATCAGCCTTTATGTTCTTTGAAGATTCACCATCACTGTTGGTTGTTAGACCTCTAATTTTCAGAGATTCGGCAGCAGAAAGAAGAGATTCAATTTGATCCTTAGAAACTATCACTTCTCCCTTATACATGTAATCTACCATTGCTTTCATCTGCTCAAACTTCACATCTTTCAGTATCACAACTGGATGCTTCTCACTGTGCTCACTCAGCAATAACTGCACATAAGAAAAGTTTTGCAAATATTAAACACCATATTTCTTTAAAATACTTTATATAATTCACAAAACAGTTAAGTTCCACTTTCTCATTACATCTCAAAAATTTTGAACTGAATGAACTTCTATACAGTTATTCTTATAATTATTTTGGTAACTGCACATAAAAACAAACATCCTCAATTTTTGTTGATAAATTATTTTAGAAGTAAAAATATATTTTTAAGTAGCATCTTCAACAAATAAATCATTTTTAAAACAACAAAAACAAATGTTGGACTAAATTATTTACTTGCTGACATTAAACAATGTCAGTTGTAGTAGTAACTTTATTAGTCTATTCTCATTCCAACAGTGTTGCTATTCAACTTACTTTATATTATTAGGGGGAAAATGGAATAGTTGGTCAAAAAATGAACAATTAACAGTAGTATTTTCTTAGAAAATTGGAATGCTCAAGAAAACCAAAGCAAAAAGCCCAACCAAAAATACAATTTTGTCCTTAACTTCAATATTACATTTCATTCAGAATTTTTAACATTAAATTTCCTTTGATAAACATGGGCTTCTTTTTATTTGTCAGAAAATATACTTAAAACGTCAGTAGCAAAGTACATGTTTGTTTTTTTTACCGTAGGTTGCTAAATACAATTCCTGTTTTCATTCTCAACATCAAAACAAATTTCCTATATTGTTTCAGCCTCTAGTTTTAAAAGACAAAAGACTGAAATAATTGAGTTGTCTCAGCATTTTTGATACAATAGTTTTAATAATATAACTTTTCAAGTTTGCATTGGCAATGAAATATATACTTACTTCAAAATAAGGACTGCATGCTGACATCACAGCCCTATGAGCTTCTAATGATTTTCCTTCAGCAGACAAAGTGCAATCCACCAACATTCCATTTTTTAGTAGTTTTTCAAACACTGTTACTAATGTACTTTTGTATTCACCCCAACGGAGTGAAAACTGTTGATCAGGAACCATTTTTCTGAAAGTCAATCACAATTTGTCTCATTAACAAAAGTTAGAATGGCAAGAGCTTTAAAGCACAAAACAAGCAGGGTTTCAACAGCATATTCTTCCTCCCATATTTTCTAACAACCACACAAATTTGTATTACTACATGAACCTGCTACAGTCTATCCAACCAGCATACATTTCTTTTCTCCCTGCAGAGATTAAAATTCAGGCCCTTCAAATCAACAAGCCATACTGCTACACCATTACTCGCATGGCTACCGCTAACTTTCTTGAATAGTGGTTCCTCAAATTCTTTCTACATTACAGCGTTTTCGAAAATTTGGAGAAATCAACAAAAATGAGACACTGTGCTGTATATTTTATCTGACTTTTAAATTTATCTGAAGAAAAAACGTAAAGAAAAAGTTTTGAGCCATTTTTTAGAAAAACAATTTATACCTTAGAAATATTTCAAGAAGAAATTATGCAAAAGCTATTCGTTTTTTCATAAAATTCTGAATGATCTTATTTAAAGATCTAATTTTTACTTTGTCGAACTGACTTCAAGAGAAGAGAAAGTTATGTAATCATGCGCCGGAAAACCGCGAACTTTCGGCAGAAAAACTCTTATTGGCGGGCCACGAAAAGAGGATAAATCATTTTCCTACATATACAGTAAATTACTTCCTCTAACACGTGGTGTATCCAGAATCAATGTTTTGTGGGTCCTCGATACCGGAAAATCGATTGAGAGAAAAAGTCTGTCTGTCCGACAGTCTGCCGTTCGTCTGTAGCCAATCTAGCACCTACTCCGTTCGCCGGATTTTCTCCAAATTTGATACTCCCGCTCGATCAGAAAGGAACTCCAAGCTTTGGGAGTTTGAAACTGACATTTTGATTTTTGGGGGTACTTCACACGACGTCCTCAACAGTTCCAAATTCGTTGCTTAAATTTTGTCCTCGGATAGCGTGACGCTTAAGAGAACGATGCAGGTTCTAATGTTCGTTGAAATTCCTGAGCTTTTGAAAAATTGCAAAAGGCATTTTTTGGACGTCTTCCCACAACTACAGTATTGAAGATAGAGATTTTTTCTTCAATGAAATCTGTTCGTTAAAGACATCTTGAAATAAGAGCATGTTGAATTCTTTGAAAATACGAGAATCTTACGTGTAATTTTGTGCGAAATATAGGCAATTTTATTTTTTTTAAACTATATTTTCTCAAAAACAGCTTTAAATTTTTCCTTCAAATTTTTCCCACTGATAGAAGAACGGTCGCTTAAAATAATGGATCGAGTCTCATTTTCGTTGAGCTCTCTGAAATATCGAAAACTGCAAATTTATAAATGTGAGAAAGTGTGCACTGTTGTAGCACCACTAGTTTAAAATACTTTAATTTTTTTTAAATCTCCACAAATATTGTACTTCTGAAAATACAGAGAGAGTTCGCCGGAATTGGAGCCAGCAGCACCGTTTTTTACCGCCCTTAGCTACATCCAAAGAAAGAAAGAAAGAACGAACGACAACATTTCGAGCCGTTTTTAGGTTGTTTATAAATTGAATACATTTCCGCAAAATTACGCGAAAACTACCCACATTTTCGTAAAAGTGAGCAAGACCTTCTTTTAACGTGTCTTTGAATAGCAGATTTCATTGAGGGAAAAATCTCTATCATGAATATTGTAATTGTAGGACAATGTCAAAAAAATGGTGAACTTTTGCAGTTTTCTAAAATTCAGATTTCAACGAAAATGTGATTCGTACCATTTTCAAACGTTTTTACCTTATCCGATGACAAAGTTTAATAAACACTTTTGAGTAATTTTTGAGATTTTTTAAAAAAATTTTAAGGCTTGATGTAAAGTACCTCCAAAAATCAAAATATTCGTTTCGAACTCGCAGGGTCTCGAGTCCGTTCAGATCGATGGCGAGATATTTATTTTGAAGAATACTGTCTGAACGGAATAGCTCCGAAAATTCAGGCGCTAGCTAACACGCGTTAAAGGAGGTAATTTACTTCATAATGGAACATAATAACTTTTTCCGTCACCAGCTCCCGACAATACAAGTTTTTTCTGTTGAAAAATCACCGATTTTCGCCGAAGTATCACAATAATGTGATAGGCCACAAAGCGCCCAGTTTTATTCGAACATAAACGGCATCATGGCAGGGTAAACAGCTCGTCAATAAATGCGTACAAAACACGAATAAGTCAAAGAATACACGTTGCCACGGCAACCAGTAAATAGTAACGAACAATGTTGATGGTCGTGAGCATGGCATTTATTACGGTGCGGGAAGCTGCAGAGCCCCTTGTAATATATAGAGAATATGTATGGAGGAGACGGCAAGGAGGCGGTGTGAGGTGTAGTCTTCTGGAATTTTTAGTTTCCCGTATACATACGTATATACGCAGTAATATACGTAGTATAGAGAAAATTATGTAACGCTGCGGAAAATCGATTTCCACATTTCAACGGAAATACACATTTTGGGGTCCCTGATACCGAACAAGTTTGTTTGTTTTTTCTCCTTTTATTCTTCCAAAACGTCCGTCCCTCTGTTCGGTGTTAGTGAACAACACTAGCGCATAAACCATGCGAAGGAGTTTTTCCAAATTGATGACCCTGTCGATCTGGCCGAGCCGAAGCTCTGAGAATTTGAATCTCATTAATTGTTGGGGGCACTTTACATGAAGCCTACATGAAGCCCCTGGCACTTTTTCAATTTTTTTTCAAAACTGGCTTCAATTTTTTTCTTTAAATTTCTTGTAAGAATAGAGTAAAATACACTTATTAAGGTGGCATATGTCCGATTTTCACGGTTAACTCTGATTTTTCAAAAATTGGAAAAGTTTGAATTTTTTAAGCGTCTTCCTACAACTAAAATACAGAGAGTTTTCCTTCAAATAAAATTTGTTTTCCGTAGTGAGTTCTTTCATTAAGGTCAAATAAATATTTTAAACATTTTAGTAGTTCTCCCGCGTGTTCACCACACGTTCCAATACAAATTTACAAAACTTTTTTATTATATTTGTATGCAGTTATAGAATGCATATAGTTCTGAAAACACTGCGATAGAAACAGTGAGTTGTTTGCTTCTTGGTTGAATCGGACGTTTTTAAATAATACCCAAGATGTTAGTAGCGTAGAAAGTGCAATATTTTATTACTACATAGCTGTTTTCAATAACGCGGGAAATGTACTCTATGAGATAACATAAACAACACTTTGCTCTATTCTGTTGTTCTTTCAAAAATTACAAAAATTCATTTATTTTTTTACTTGTCTCTCACTCGTCATGAGTATGTATATTAGCGACGATTTGTTCACATTATTGTATTTAAGAGTACATGTGCTTTAAATAATATCATATACAGTTTTTCGAAAACTAAACAGTTTTCTGTGAAAACTATCTCAAATTTTGAATTTTCAGAAACGCTCGAAATATGAGCCATTTTTCCATAAATGGTTCCAAATTTTTTCTTTAAATTTTTCGTACGGATAGAGCTAATTGCGCTGTTAAGATGATGTAAAATTAATTTTGCTGTATTACCTTGTTTTATCAAAAATTACACAAACGTCATTTTTTGAACGATCTCTCACACTGTTAAAAAACACATTTCCAGAAATGTCTAAACACTATTGTATTTGTCAGTTAATGTGCTTCAAATGACGTCTATTGAAGTTTTTCGAAAACTCAAAAATTTTCGGTGGAAAAGAGCTTCTAATTTTGAATTTACAGTACCCTTTACAGGCAATTTTCTTAAAAACGGTTCCATATTTATCAAAGAAAATTGCCATTTAGGAAGAGGTTTTAGTGTTCTTTCATATTCTTAAAATAATATTTCCGTTCTTCTAGTAGGAAACCGAAAAATTAAGAAAATGTCAAAAAATGTACTTTGGCCCGCGATAGATGGAAGCTGACAAGAGTATGTAGCAAGTCCGAAGTCCGAACTCAAGTCCGAACTCGAGACCAAAGAAAATAGAAAACTAATACAAGAAAAAGACTGTCTCGTTCTGCAGCACCACTAGTTTTCTTTCTTTAATGCCAAAAATAAGTTTTCATTTCAACAAAACTAGTCGAATTAAAACGGCGTTAACACTTTGATATCCAGTGATATCCAGGCCATTTGCAGAAATAATAACAAAGTAATTTTTTAAAGCAAGGGAAATAGCAGAGAATTGTCAGATAATTTTCATATTTAAATAAAACTACTATCTTTAAGTACTTTTATTTGATCATAGACGGCAATAGTATTTCTCTGTGGTGATGCTGTCTGCCGGGTTGCCTAGTCTGCAGTAACAGGGGCAAGTGCAAAAAAACTATTCATTTCGCGTTTCGTTCTCAAACCAGTTTCAACATATCGAGAACTAGTGAAGCTACAGATTGGAACAGACTTTTTCGTACTAGTTAGTTTCCTTACTTTTCAGTCTGAGCTATATTTTCGGTTTTACCCCACGGTCTACTCAGCAGCCATCTATTGGCGCCTGCAAATAATTTTTTGACACTTTCTCCAACTTTCGGAGAATTGACTACTATACTGCGATTTCTCTAACTTTGTCCCTCAAGGCCACTCAAATCCCATCTTCGCGATGGAACGTCACGGCATTTCGCGTCTTTTCGGTCTTGCCGGTAGAAGTTGCATGATCGCAAGCACTGCTTGATACGGTCGCGAGCATGCGAAATCTAGCGGAACGACTGAGAAAGATGTGAAATACCGTGACATATTCCAGCGCGAAGATGGAATTTGAGTGGCACAGTTAGAAAAATCGCAGTATACAGGAGGGTAAAATAATAGGAAATGATGTGGCATTTACGATGCTATCATCGAAATCAATATTAGATGTAGGCTCCCCATCGTAACAGTTTATTGTGGCATAAAGCTTTTTCGGCCGCATTGCGGCCATCTTCAGTGCTATCAGAGGCGGCTGTGGGCCTCAGTCCAGACCCAGGAGGGTAAAATCTGGTTCTACATATTTATTAAAACTGAAAAATTTGGAGGCCACAAAATTTGGAAGTATTTTTTTTATTAGTGAAATAGAACATTAATAACTGAACGTCAATAACTGAACACGTTTCACTGGTTTTGAAGCATATTTCACTTTTCCAGCACTTATCCGGGCCCTGACATGAAAATTTGTCAGTGTTTCGTTCTCGTCAGAAGCGTTTATAAAAGCCAACCAAACCACTAACTAGTGGCGCTACAAAATGACACAGAGTTTCCCGTATTCGTCTTCTATTTCCTTTGGTCTCGGCTTGCTATTCAGACTTACCACTACACACAACAATACTTTTCCCAGCTGCCATCTATCGCCGCCCAAAGTATAATTTTTGAGATGTTCTTAATTTTTGGATTTCCTTAATAGTAGAACGGAAATATTATTTTAAGAATATTAAAGAATAGTAAAACATCGTCCTAAATGGCAATTTTCTTTGAAAAATTCGGAGCCGTTTTTAAGAAAATGATGTTTCGCTGCTACTATAAATTAAAAATAAGTTCTTTTTCAAAGACATTTTTTGAGTTTTCGAAAAACTTCGTTAGGAGTCACTTGAAGCACTTTAATTCACAAATACAATAGTGTTTACAAATTGCCAGAAATGCGTATATTAACGGTGTGAAATATCTTTAAAAAATTATATTTGTGAAATAAAAAAAAAAACTCCCAAATGAACTTTATGTCATAGAGTGCAACTAGCACTATACGTTCAAAAAGTTTGAAGAATAAATTTGGAGACATTTATGAGAAAATGGGGTTTGAGCGTTTCTAAAAATGCAGACTTTAGAGCTAGATTTCAGTTTTCGGTAAAATTTACTAGACATTATTTAAATCACATGTACTTGTAAGTATTATCATGTGTACAAATGCCGCTAATATAAATATTAACGACGTGAAAGAAGTCAAAACAATTACATTTTTGTAATTTTCGAAACAACAAAAGAATAGAACAATAAGGCATTTATGTCATCTCATACAGTACATTTAGCACTATTCCTACCAAAAGTTTAAAGAAAAAAATTGGAACTGTTTTTCAGAAAATATAGTTTTCGTAATTTTTTGGAATTGCACATATTCCACCCAATATTGCGCGCAAACTACTAAAATTTTCAAAAAATGTACACGACCTTAATGAAAGAACTCGCTACGGAGAAACGCTGCGCCTCAAGTGGAACCAAATCGACCGGAGAATATTCATTTTTGAAGAAATCGTACTGATGATGAAGGCGCTAGTGATGTTCACAGACAGACAGACGGTCGGACAGAGGACGGACGGTCAGACAGACGGTCGGACGAACGGACAGACGGTCGGACGAACGGACAGACGGTCGGACGAACGGACAGACGGTCGGACGAACGGACAGACGGTCGGACGAACGGACAGACGGTCGGACGAACGGACAGACGGTCGGACGAACGGACAGACGGTCGGACGAACGGACAGACGGTCGGACGAACGAACAGACGGTCGGACGAACGGACAGACGGTCGGACGAACGGACAGACGGTCGGACGAACGGACAGACGGACGAACGGACGGACAGACGGACGAACGGACGGACAGACGAACGGACGGACAGACGGATGAACGGACAGACGGACGAACGAACGGACGGACGAACGGACGGACGGACGGACAAACGGACGGACGAACGAACGAACGGATGGATGGATGGATGGACGAAGGACGGACGGACGGAGAAAGGACACATGGACGGACGGACAGAGTATGGACGGACGGACGGACGGACGTTTTGGAGAGGAAGAAGCACTTTTTCGGAATCAGGGGATCCCAAAACGTGTATTTCCTTTGAAATCTCGAAATCGACTTTCCGCATTACATAACTTACCCTACTCACTATAAATATGCGTATGTATTCGAGGAAGAAAAAATTGTTTTAAAGTATGTGTAAACACGATGTAATTAAACAAAACGAGAACGAAAAGCCCGGCGAGATCGTCTTACAATTAAACATTCTGTTTATTATTATTATTATTATTATTATTATTATTATTGTTTTCGTAAACCACCAAAAATATATTTACTACATATAGTAAATGTTAAGATGATCTTTTCCCTAGCAAAACGCTCAAGAACATGAACAACATATGCCTATATTTTTATTATATTTTGCAACTGGATACTAATGTAAACTAGTGGTGCTAAAACTTGTGTTTACTTTATTAGCACATACTTTATCGCATTTAGTAATGATAACGTAATACTACTTATACCGTAATTGCTCTGAGAATTAACACCTCAGTCATTTTTTTGTAAAATTTATTACAAAAAATATAACATTAGGTGCGAAAACTAAATATTTTCAAGCAAATATCAACAAAAATTCGACAATCATAACTGTGTTTCATACATCTTAATCATGTCCCAAAAATGAGACGGAATTCACAGAACCTAATGGCTAACCATTCCTAATGGCTAACCACTTTTGTGTCATATTACTTTTAGTATTTTTTTTAAGAGAGAAAACATAATTGAGCTAATTTCAAATTTCAATTAAGATTTGCGGATTGCTTGAAAGAAAATACATTGAGAATGCAAATACATTCCTCGCAACACAGACAAAACATACGAATGCATTATCAAATCATTTACCAAAGATTAATTTATAAACGAACAACAAAAGCTCGAATGTAAAAAAGGAACAAAGAAATATGAAATAATATACAAATTCTAACTTCCGTAGCAACCCACTGCCTCCAAGCACTTCTCAAATTAAACTCACGAAGCGAGGGAAATTCGAAGTTTGACACCAAATTACACAAATACTTATATTTAAGAAAAATTGTACATGGCCTTATTGAAAAACTGTTTTTGATGAGCAGATTTCATCCATAAAAACACGTTATCTTCACAATTGTAGTTGGATGAAGACGCTGAAAAAAACTTTGAAAACATCAGATTTTCAACGAACATGAGATCTGTATATTTCTCTTAAGCGACCTATATTTATCCGAGGCCAAGATTTAATAAAAAAAATGTTGGTGTCGTTTTCGAGAAAACGTTGTTTAAACAAAATTAAAAATTGGCTACATATCACGCAAAATTGGGCAAAAAATATTCAAATTTTACGAAAACTTGTGCATGGCCTAATTTCAAAAATATGTCTTTAAGAAACATTTAATGAAGGAAAAAATCTCTATCTCTAATATTTTAGTTGTAGGAAGACGCCAAACAAATTTTGAACTTTTGCAATTTTCGAAAAATTAGGGTTTTTAAAGAACAAGACACGCGCCATTCCCTCAAACGTTTTTCACACTAACAACAAAATTAAATCAAAACCGTTGGAGCCTTTCCTAATGTTAGAAAAGGGTTCATCTCCAAAATTAAAATCTCGGTTTCAAGTTCAAGGGACCGTCACACCAGCGAGATCAATTGGGGAATATCACTTTTGAAGAAAATCGGCTGAACGGTTTAGCCGCTAGCGTTGTTCACAGACAGACATTTTGGATAAATATTTTGCTGTCAATCGATTTTTCGCTATCAAGGACCCACAAAACATGGATTCTGGCTACACCATGAGTTAAAGGATTTTTTTCTTCTAAATTTGGCAACTGATTTATCCACTTTTTCGTTACCAGGGCCCGGCGATAAAGAGTTTTTCGAAAGAAAATTTGCCTTTTTGCCGCAGCAATAATCACTTTCTCGCTACTCCGCAAGCGTTAGAGAGATAGTAAAAGTAACAAATACTTTTGAAATCGGCCGCTGTCTCTCTCCTCACGCCTTCCCCTTCCAAAAAAGCCGCTAGGAAAAAACTTCAAGGAAAAGTGACAGTAGAAGAGCCATAGGCGATGGAGATACCGCAAGTCCTTCTGTTTCTCATTCGGCGAAATGGACATCAAAGGAGGCTACGAAAATTACGCAAATGCATAAATGAGGGATCGACGTTTGTCACTGATAACGCGTTTGAAACAGATTGGTCTCTCAGTTTTCGAATAGATGCTTCTATTCCCTACGTCTTGTACAGACGCTCCCTTCCCCAGATAAAATCATCCGAACTAATTCTTTCGTCACCCTCTGCGTTAGTAAGCCGCCACCACCTCACAATTTCCGAAAACTGGAAGAAGGTTCGGCGGCTGCTCTGCAACGGCAAAGACATCAGCAAGTAGGCGGGGACGACGTGACTTGGCCGAAGTCATCCCTTGGAAGCCGGTGATATTTGCCGACCAAAGAACGGTTCTTAAATTACACAAACCCATTTCTGCACCATCTTTGACATTATTAATGAGCAATTCCAAAACGACCGACCCTTGTCTATTAATGTGTGCGCTCACCTACCCCCGCCCTCGCCATTTCCCATTATTATTATTATTATTATTATTATTATTATTATTTTAAATTTGAGCGAATCCGCCCCTCTGCCCCGAAATTCTTTCTGGATTTTCCCTTGCTCTTTGGGAAATATCCATTGGAACTGCCAAAAATGTTCATACTATACTTATTAATAAAAATAGCAATCACAAGCAATATAAGAAAGAAAAATAATATACAATTTCTCAACTATAAACTTATTCCAAAAAACTTAAAACGTCACCGCACATTTGAGCACTTGCGAACTTGAACTCGTGTCTCACTGCAATCAAAACCTGCAGCGGCTGCTCTTCCGCTTGGGTGATTCGGCCAGTGCGCGGTCCAGCTCCATCCTCTCCCTCCTCCCCCCCCCCGCCCGCGGGCCGGGCGTGAAGCGCTCGCTCCGCACGGAAGCTGGAGCCGCGCGTCCTCGGGCGCTGGGCGCGGGATTCAACAGCGCCCAGGCGTCCTGGCCGGCGCCGCTCACCGCACGCGCTCCGCGCAGGGGGCGGATACGGACGAGCGTTCGGGGGAATAATAGACATATTTGTTATTGTATTGTATACTGTTTTTGTAGCGTGTGTATGGTATTATTCAATATTATTTATTAAATAATTGCATAATTTTAACATTAACATTTAAACAGATAAAACAGGATGTTGGTATGTATATAAGAGCTAAACTCCCACGCCTTTGGACCCATCTCCATGAAAGTTGCCACTTCTACGTGTTTTTTTTTTTTACCCAGAATGTGTATGTGCTGTCTGTTATAACTCCACTACATGGCGCTACATAATCACTACATATTCACGTCAAATGCAACCTGCAACACACTCGGCAGCATTTTGAATCTACATCGTTAAATAACTCCTAAACGATGCGTTCTAGGGCCTTAAAAACTAAAGTTTTGAGGCCGAAGGTCTCAAAGACACGTTTCTCACACCGTAATCTACAAAATGAACTCTTCCTGAACATTCCATTACATTTTTGCTGGTCCGGCGCTTCCCGATATTACCTCACCTTCTCAGAGACGTGCAGAATCTGCAAGTAAATGTGAATGAGAGGGACGGAGAGCGGCAGAGACAGAGACGGGGACAGGGTAAGGGTGGGAGGGACTGAGTGAGAAAGGAGATGGGAGGGGAAAGAGGGAGATGAAGGGCAGAACAACGTCTGCCGGGTTTTCCTAGTATTTAAACCGATTTTGCCAAATAAAGGAAGGTGACACACGAAACCTTTAGGCCTTTGGGGGCGGGGGCATGTCCCTCCCTCTGGCTCCGCCCCTGGCTCGGCGAACAGCCCTGAGGAGGACAGCCCCGTCGCGGGTATTATCCCCGCAAGTTTTCTTGAGCCCTCGCTTCGCTAGTTGCGAGAGGAGTGGGGAGTTTGGTTATTTTGACAATAGGAATTTTTTATCAATTTGTAGTTCGTTGTTCGACGTAAATCAGTTTCTATTACATGGGAGCGAAGGTATCTGGTTATCAGATTTTTGTCTACAACGTTCGTTACTATCATTTATTCTTAATGTAACTAATGTTGGCAAAGGAGTCGGGGTACGTATTCCCTGGCTCAAGAAAACGTGCGGGTGTTAAAACGTCAGTCGTCGATTGCTCCGGCGCGGCGGTGGGCGGAAATCCTGGTCAGTCGAGAAGGGCATTCATTTTAGTGGATAGATTGATTGATTCGTGTTTCCGGGAGCGTCAACTACTTAGGTCATTGGTCCAGTAAGTGTAGTGCGTGTTTTTCTCGGGAGGTGGCGATGATCTTTTCCCCGCTGGAAATTTTTTTGGCGATTTCTCTGTTTCACTCTCGATCCCTGCACGGAGCAGCCTTCCGCATCTCTACACCCTGGCTAAAGTGAGAAAGAGGAGTCTGAAATGTTAGGAGTACATATTTTATAAAAACTAACATTTAAAAAAAAAGGACTCGCTATCATAGCTACATTACATCTGCTCGTTTATTTCTTGCGTTCACTAGTTACGAGAGTTTTGGAAGTGAAAAGAATTGAATAATTAATATAATCGCTATTATTTTAATAGTAGAGATGCAGGATAACACGAAATTTATTATATCACTTGACTGAATTGTTTACCACGCAAAAAGTAAAACAAATGAATATGACAAGTTCGAAACAATTAAAATTCTCTTTGTTCAGTTATCACTGGCATTTGATTCTCCCACCCTTCATATGAACTATGGGCAAATAGTGGGTACATGTAAACTTTTCTCGTGTCGAAGTGTGAGAATTGTCATGGACTTGGAAAACAGTCGCAATAACGACATTAAGTTGCTAGATATTGCAATTCTTCAAGAGATAGAGACAGACACAAGAAAACTGAAACTTTTCCACGTTACTGGAGAAATACCACAATAATAAGAATCGGAAATAAAATTAAATAGTATATAAAGCCAGTGTGAGAATACATCATTGTGATGTCACAACAACCTTCAATTGTAACGTCAATTTATGAATATTGTCGAGGAATCGCTTCTTGATATTCATTGCACCTTAAATATTCCCACACATGAAATGAAAACGAGTGAAGAGCAATGAAGTAACTCGGAGAAAAGCAAGGGCGCTTCTGCAATAAATACAAATTTATCTTCAATAATCTTATTATCCAAACTCACATTTCATTTAATGCAAAGGCGAGACCCGCGGACATGAAGCAGAAGACAACTTTGAGCCCACTCAATTCCATTTACAACACTTCAATTATTAATAACTCTGGAAATGCAACGCAACACGATAATTGAGCCGAGTATTTTATCCGTTGCTAATAAAACCAAGTGGAATGACCAAGCGAAAGCTCTGCGGCACAATCCTTAAACTTGCTCTACCTTCGATATTGCGCGTGTGTGGTGTACACAGTTCACCAAGCAGCAACGTTTGGGCAAAAGGGTATAAGTCATATTTCATAATTTTACACGAAAGCAAAAATAAACGCATTTAGGGTAGATATTGCTGAATAATTAATTTTCAGATACAAAGATATTTAATAAAGATACGTAAATAGTATTATGTTGGTTTAAAGTTACTTTCAAACAACTAAAGGAAATACTTTTGAAATAAAAGAAAAATTACTACACTTAACTCAATACTCAATTTTTCTGACATATACCCTTTTGCCCAAATACGAGCGTGGCGAGCGGCAGGTCCCTGCGGCTGGTGCAATACGCGCGACGCGGATTCGTCAGGCGTTGCAGCTCCTTTCACACAAGAAAAGAGCGACGATCGAGACGCTCGCCTACCCCCTCCACAGAAAATGCGTCACGCTAAAGTCGATACAAAATTTATTTAGACTACTTTTAAATTTATAGGAAAATGTATGAATACAATTAACTATCAGACATTGTGAAGCTTGTCTCATTGATAATAGTACGCTTTATGTAATTATTTTATGTTAAAAATAATAGTATTATCCCAATTAACGCAATTGTGCATTATTTTACTCTGGTGTGTTAAAGACAGTGGGAGTAAAGTTGGGAAGGAAAAGGGGAAGTAGTTCCTAGAAGAAAATCATACTTTTTTAAACACATAAAGACGTCCACAAAAATTTTACAATTTAGAAATCAGCTTCCAAAAGTGATTATAGTATTAACAGACCAAACTCACAAGTGAAAGAAAACCGATTTTTTAAAAATTGAAACTGAAAAATTGTTTACTTGACATATTCAATCTAAATAAATTAGAATTTTTATTAACATATCTTACCATGAATAATACTTAATATTTAGTAATCCAAAATTACCTGACCATAACAACAAATAATTTGAAATTATCGTAATAACAATTATTACATTGAAAAGGTTTCTAGTAGTCAAATTAGCAAGTTTCTATCAACAATAAAGAAAACCAAAAGATATCTTGAATCAACATGCCCAGAAAAATACGAATTCGATAAAATCATTCTGCTAAAACTAAAATATCAATATTTTGCCTGACTAAGCTAAATATGAATATGAAAGTTGCATAAACATGGAAATATCTCTTGCATGCTACAAACAGATTATTATTTTTTATTCATCTGTACAATTGCCACCTCATTGAATTTTTTAGAACAAAAACATTGATTTTTTCTACTCTATTTACAAACATATTTTCCAAATTCCACACTATAAAGAGAAAGAATGTCTGAAACCAGCATCTACTATTGCACCCCTTGCATGAATTATTGGGGAATTTTTTGTCATAAGACTGGCATGCACAAACACCTACACAATTACACCGAATTACAAACATTCCATTTGAGATGATACAAAAACTATAGAGGTTCAACAAAACACTTTCAGTACTTTATGATTTACCTTCAGTGTGCCAAAAGTACAAAAATCATTATATACAACCAACAAACAAATTTTAACATGCCCAGAAAGAAACTCAAAATATTTTCTTTGTTTGGTGATCTTAACAATAAAATGAAATTACAAATCAGTAATACTCAAATTATTTTTAATGACAATAAGATTTAAACCCCATGGTCTCCCTTTCAAAGCATAAATGATTAAAAACATGATATGTGCAATATGACATATTTTATGTTAAATGTTACTATATATACTTGATAAGATACTGCATTTGGGGAATTTTCAGAGATAGTAAAAACATTAAAAATAAAAAATAAATAATCATTTTATGAAATAACACTGTGCGAGCACAAAACTGAAAATATTTTTGTTGTTCATCTCGTACCGGCCTGGAGCATTACAAATAAAATGATTCAATATTCTCGTTCCACACCGTAAGTGGTACGTTGGTTCTTTCCACCTAATGGTATTACGGCTAAAATAGGCAAGGTATCCGATTCAATTGCAAGTTATATGTTTAAAAGGGATATAATTCAATCATACCTTACTCTTTAGATGCTCCGAAGACGTGAAGAAAATCCACAAGTGACAACAGGAACACAAAAGCCCCACAGTAAAATCTTGCCACAGAATATTTCCATGAATCACGAAGAACTCAACATTGTAACACAATGGTGTTCTTTAATTTCAAGAAAGTTGGTTTGGAACTACAAAAAAAAATATAATACTTGCAAATATTTTCCCACATCCCTTCACTTTGTTATGGTTAGCACACAGTGGACACAAGTAATAATTCTACGTTCACAAACCACTAGAAACGCGGAATAAATACAGATTATTACAGACTCCGTCGCCGGGACGAGACGCGTTCCTGACAGGCCGCATTCTACGAGCATCAGCGCTATCTACAGCGATGCATGTAACCGAAAAAACAAGAGAAAAACGCCCTCTTCCCCGCGATATTTGTTTGTGCGGTTTTGCTCTAAAGAAATGCATTGAAATGTCACTTCTTAGTAGCGGCAGATATAGGGGACGATGGAGACATGCCCATCAAAAAAATTAAAACTTTTTTGATTTTATTAAAGTTATTCAATACCGTGATCAGTCACACACAGATCGCATCACATCCAAAGAATTATTTCAATTATGTATTAAGTCAATACATTTCTTTTATTTCACGCCAGCAATTGTCTTCTTCTTCTTCGTATTATTATTATTATTATTATTATTATTATTATTATTATTATTATTTAAATTTGAGAGAATCCGCCCCTCCGCCCCGAAATTCTTTCTGGATTTTCCCTTGCTCTTTGGGAAATATCAATTGGAATTGCCAAAAATGTTCATACTATACTTATTAATAAAAATAGCAATCACAAGTAATATAAGAAAGAAAAATAATATACAATTTCTCAACTATAAACTTATTCCGGAAAACTCTTAAAACGTCGACGTACATTTGAACACTTGCGTAAAACTCGTGGGCAGAGTACAAAGTGACAATTTCTGTCCAGAGGAGGACGTTCAAAATTTCAAGAGGCGATCGACAAATCTTCGAATTGCAACGTTAAAGGAAGACTTCTCTTACGCAGCAGTCTTAAATCCTAAGAATGCTCTTGGGAATGTTTCCTTTTCCGATTTCTTTGATTCGAATTTTACAAAGTTGAAAATTGTAAATGAAAATGATGTAACTATATTAAGCACCGTTTTGTCTCTTGGAGGAGCAAATAAATACATTCCAGCAGGGGACATTAGTCTGTCTACACTTCGATTTGTCTGTAGTGGCCGACGACATTAGGTCAATATTAAACCTCCTACATTCTAAAATGAATATTTTTAACAGCGGTAAGCACATATCTGAGGCCACGAGACCACTTTGAGAAGGACATTTGCGAACCAATTAGAAATATTCATTTTATACGCAAGAGGCAAACAATGACCTAATGTCATCGGCCACTACAGAAAAATCAAAGTTGTTTTTTTATTTTTATTTTTTTATTTTTTTTATTTATTTTAGGGAGAGACGATTCCCGGCATCTCCTCCTCCCGTCGATTTACAACCTGCTCCTGAGGGTCTGCTTCACATTCCTTATAATGTCGGGCTTGGTATAATTAAATTATTAAACAACAACTATGACATTCAAAACGGATGGAGATGAATTTCCTTGGGTACTGAAAGGGAGGAAGAAGATTCTCTCGTCGGGAGATGTTTCAAATTATCTTTTCTGAGTCAACTTGCGTTCGAATCGTCATACTCATGCTCCACGGAGTAAGAAATATCTTACGCATTTTTAAGTTGCTATTGATATGGATAATTTTTTTTGTCCCGAACTCCATAAAGGTAGGTTTTATGATTTTGTAATCGTAAAGCCGCCAACGAAATTCATCAGTAAATAGAATAAAAAATGTTAACTTCTTCAGTTCTTAGCTTAGGATTCGATATATCAAGTGCTGTACGGTGGATGAATGTTGTATTAAATCATAATCAAAGTAGCGAACATTGCCGATATAAATAATCGAAATACTTGAAGCATAATGATGATGATGATAATAATAATAATAATAATAATAATAATAATAATAATAATAATAATGATAATAATAATAATAATAATAATAAGAAGAAGAAGAAGAAGAAGAAGAAGAAGAAAAGGAAATTAATTTTGTTATTAATTTAAGTTATTAACCTTTTATTTATTAAAAGAAATAAATGATTTCGTTGGCTACTCTACGATTACAAAACCATAATAATACCTTTCCTTACTAGGTTCGGGGCAAAAAATTGTTTTGCCTATGTCAACTAATTGCTACTTAAGAATACTTACGAACTGTAATAATAATACTCATTTTATTCTATCAATGAATGCTAAATAGAAATATTATTCACTGTGATTCAGTTTCATTTTGATGGTAATTTAATCCAACACTGATCTCTGTGTAGCAACTCTATAATACACAGAGACGTTCAGACGCAACATAGGGACCAGTGTGATCCAAATATTTCCATTAAATACGAGATCCCAAAGACGGTACCTATTTCATTAAATTCAGATTACATCACACCTTTTGCGAAGAATTTGTTATTCCAGATTAAAATATTTACGAAAAAGACACTGAAGTAGCGCATTTCTTTTCATTTCACTGTGGTATCTCAATCATAAAATAATTAACACTTCAAAAATAAATAAAATACGGTGAAAGAGAACATGAATAATATTAATTTGACTACATGTGAAATTGCAAATATTCTTAAACCCATTGAACATTTGAAAGTACAAGGGCTAATATTCTGTTTTATTTATACGGTCTTAATCCTGGAGCTATTCCTAGCTCCATGATCGAAACGATATTCGGAGCAAAACTAAGAAAATGACAGCATCAATGGAAGAAAGTCCACGAACAAAGAATGAACAGTTTCCACTTGGTTGAAATACCTACCGCTTTCAGCGCTAGTTGCGTTCACAGGCTATCCCGCATAAAACTCTCTGAGCCCTGCGACCGCAACTGTCCGCAGCTGTCAATTGCAAGTGATTGCAAGCAGTGAAGGCGAGTGAAGGTGATGGTGGTTGGCGAGCACAGAGCAGATTGGTGGTGGTGAACTGTGGGGTGGTGACAACAGAGAGAATAAAGAGGGTGACAAGCTTTCGAGGTGATCTCGCGAATTGTGATATCGTAAACAGCGTGTGAGTACTATACTTGCAGAATTTGAGAACCCAGAAAGATTCCTTGTGCCGGGAAAAATGGATCCTGCTCTTCTTCGTGAACGCGAACTATTCAAAAAACGGGCATTAACCACACCTACGTGAGTAAAGTGAAATAGAAATTGTGGAAACCCAGATCTGTTTCTTCATGACATACGTAAAAAAATATTATTAGATTTTGAATCTATGGTCATTAAGAATATAAGATAAATAGCTGCTTTGACATTATTTATCTCACATTTTATTTCAGTGTTGAAAAGAAAAAGAAAGAACCAGATGTATTCAAGGATGATTCGAAAAAGAAACCCAAACCACCAACTTCCAATATTTCAGCACCCAAACTTGATATGGTTAAGTATGTTGTTCCATACGTTGCTGGAATATTGTCTTTGGGCTATGTTTACCATTGATAATGTTTTAGTTACAAGACTATGGCATGGGAGTTCCCAGTACAAATTTGGTGTGCTGGCTAAAATTGTAAAGCATATGAAAACTCGACATCAAGAAGGTGATGATCATCCTTTAACTCTAGAAGAAATCCTGGATGAGACAAATCAGTTAGATGTGGGCTCGAAAGTTAAGCAGGTAATTTCAATACTTTTGCCTTTTATTGTTACCAAAACAACGCTCAACGTGCTTGAAATAATAGTTTTTTAAATTTTGTTTTTATATTTTTAAATTAATTCACCTTTCATTTTTATTTTTCACCCCATTTGTTTGTTTTTTCTTCATGTTTGTACTTGTGAAATAGGATCTACATTGAAAGTAAAAGGGAAAAAAGAAAACATTGTTAAAGTTTTCTAGCAGTGTGCCCATTTTCATGCCTATTGTATGGTCCAAAATCTGTCTTATTATTTGCAAATATTTTGAATAGTTGATCCAGTAATAACTGCACAACTTTTCTTTACTGATAGTGTACCTTCCCTCTCCCTGGTACAATAAACAGGTGAAGGTAAAAGTAAGCAGCAAGCATCAATGACATTATTCCCAATACTGCATTTTCATGGGTATGAAACAAAAGATTTTTGTTGCTGAAGATGAGAAACTTTGTGCTTTTTATCAAAATATCTAAAGAAATGACTGAAATAGATCCAGGAGACACATGTTACTATATTTTTGTACATATTTTAAGCAACCTTGTCTTCTTGAATGAAAGGTTGATTTATAGCACATTGTCTTTTATAGTTTGTCTTGTTAGTTACTATTGAGACTGATACAGTCAAAAATAAGGGAATTCATGATAATAAAAGATTAGTCACTTCAGGCAAACAAAGGCGGTATGCTTCTCAGGTCAAGAAATTAATGGGTCATTATTTCTCTATGATTTTTCAGAGGGAGGTTTTACTTTAAAAACTCAAGGCCAATTTTGTAACTATTACTCCCACTCTACCAACATTTCCTTGTGCCATCAGTCAAGAAAAGTTACCAGTTATTTGAATCAACTCTTTGTGACTTATCAAAATTAGCATTAAATTTTTCACATGAACATGTGGCATATTTGCAGAAAATAAAACAGCTTACCCATTGATTAATTGGTGTTATAGAGGCTGGGAGGCCACATTTACTCCTTTTTAGATAAGGTTTTTAGCATAATATGAACATGCTGCTGAGTAATTTTATATTTGTTAATAACTGATGAGTTAATAGTGGACTCTCTTAGATATACTAGAACAAATTAAGACAGACAAATAAATCAGTCAAATATTCAGTGACAGTGTTCCTATCGGATCTCCTTGGCCAAGGGAGGGGGTACAAATGTTATGTAGTACAAATGTTTTGATATAATAAGTATTATTTTATTTTTCAGTGGCTCCTCTCTGAAGCTCTTATTAACAATCCTAAAATAGAAGTTACTCCGGAAAATAAATTTATATTTAAAGCTTCTTACAAAATTAAAGACAAGAAAAGTTTATTACGGTTGCTAAAACAGCACGATTTAAAAGGTTTAGGAGGCATTTTACTAGAGGATGTACAAGAATCCCTTCCACATTGTGATAAAGCACTGAAGGTTGGTATATACTTTTCTCATCCTTATTGTTTGCATACTTTCAATGTATCATATTCTCCTCATATTTGGCTCTGAAGAGATCTTTTGAAATGTTCTGGGAGATGTGATGCAAATTTGTGGTCTTGCCTTTCTACTAAAATTTTTACGCAATAAATAATTTTCTTGGAAATGTTTTCATGTGGCAATAGATGCTTATTTTTTAATTTGCATTTAATTTTATTTATTTCTTTTTCATTGTATTTATCTGTATTTTTTTGAAGTCCTTACAGAATGAGATTATTTATGTTGTGCGTCCCATGGACAAGAAAAAAATTGTATTCTACAATGATAAAACAGCAGTTCTTCCTGTGGATGAAGAGTTTCAAAAATTATGGCGATCTGTTGCTGTAGATTGTATGGATGATCAGAAGATAGAAGAATACCTTGAAAGACAAGTAATGTGTTCTATTATTATGGTTTTGTTGTTTCAGTAATGATTTTATTTAATTGCCAACTAATTGTTATTTTTTCTAAAAGGGTATTCGTTCAATGCAAGACCACGGTCCCAAGAAGCCTTTAGCTCCAAAACGGAAGAAGCCAAATCAGCGAAAGAAATTGCACAAAAAACCAAGAGACAATGAACATTTAGCTGATGTTCTTGAGTCATATGATGATAATAAATAAATGTAACTGTAAAAATCTTGACTATCTGTGATGAAAAGTCATATTGTTATGACAGTTATCTCAAATGATTGCTAACTGTATTAATTACCTGGATTACCAGTTTCTGGATTAATTACCTGAAATGGTCAAGACCTTTTTTTTATTGTAAATATGTTTGTAGAAATAAGAAAATGGGCACATTCTTCCAATACATGCATGTATTGTGTATTTCTATTAGTGCCAATTGTTTGTATGTGGAAACTGACTTGAATGTAGTGAAGATTTCTATGTGATTGTAAGCAAGCCAATGAAGGGATGCAGGTTGAAGCATTAAATCACAAACAGTACCTAGGTTTGCCAAAGCCTAGGCCTACAAATAAACAAATTTTTATTTTTATATGAATTAATATGTACATTCAATTTTATTGACTTAAATTTAAATAACTGTGATTGATGTTCAGAGTGCAGGAAGTGATGAGTGAGAGTGAGTATTGTGGGTGATTCTCCTCTTCTTGAGCATCTTACTAGGGTACCTATTAATGAAATTTTGGGAAAAATCATCAAAAATGTCATAAAGTAGTTCAGATTTTCCTGTAATGAAACATTTTATCAATGGGCAGGGCTCCCGTAAACTGTTCTATGCCCCTTAGATTTTTAAACTCCTTCACTCTACACTTGATGTTTCATTCCTATTTTCTTACTTTTGTTATTTTTAGGATTTAATTTAATTTGCACCTTGCATAATAGTTTTTGAAATTTATGGACGAATTTTGGCACAAAAGTTCATTAAACTAGTATACATAGGTGAAATTGCCTGTGTTTTATAATAAGAATTACTTATAGGGTAACCCTATTGTAACAGAAACTGGTTTTGAGAGGCAATTTTGGCTGTCTCAAATAAATTAGGGGCATTTTGTTCCTGCATGTAAGAGACTTGATTACAAGAGTTTCCTGTCGTGTAGTTGACAAAATATTTGTTCCTTATGATTTCTTCCTCCCACCCCACTCCCACCCACACATACACAATTAAGTTGAAATGACAGGTTTTGTACTATGAAGAGCCAAATGACAAGGGTTTACCGTCAGTCACCATTGACAAAAGTTTTATAAGGAATTCCTGCCTATGGAAATAACATGAAAATTACCTGAATCTCTGGTAGGTAAAATTCTGGTGCCACTTTCCTGAGTATTATTATGTGGAACATGGAAAGCATGAGATTCACGCTCATTGTATTTAGAGCATCAAGAAGCTGTGCGAGCTGTGCATTTTTTGACAAGGCATAAGGCTTATCTTAATGTAACTTTATTTTTGAAATTTTTATCTAGAATTATAGGATTCATAAATTTTTCAGTTATGCAAAGATTAAGTATTTTATGTTGATACTTATCCAAGTTTGAGGGTACTTATATGAGGAGATAAATTTCAGAATTCCATTAGCTCTTTTACATTCTAATAATTCTAATTTTACAAGCTTATCTTAATGCTTGTAATTTGCAGGAATAGAAAGCTTTTATCATTCGTGGTGATTTGTTATTGTATTTATTTATTTATAATATTTGGTCAAAAAACAGTAAAAATCTGTATATGACGTATGGGGGAAGAGATTATATGCGCACATATTCTTGAAGCCCAAAATAAAAAAAGCGAAATTAGCAACATTTGAAAACTAGAAAAAGAATTAGAAAAATAGAAATTAGAAAAATTTTTGTTCCCAAGTTATAGAAAATCAATTTCAACAGTAAATGAAATGTGGTGAATGGTGTGTAGTGACAGTATTCTGCTTGCATAGAAGGCAACATGTAAATGTAGAGTTGTGTGTGTGCTTTTTTTAACTTCACTTTGATGGCTCCATTAAAGAAAATAGTATCAGGGTCAGGAAAAGTTGATATCATACATCAAGTTGAGGGCAGTTAAAATTCAAGATAACTGAAGCTGAAGGTATATTAGCATTTTCCCCCTCACAGAAGTTAAATCTATAAAAAACAAAAATTTTGTCCCAGACGATTGGTATTCTACCGTATTTATTTTTTAAATCAATTTTACTTACAAGATATAACATTCCATTATCTTTTATTTCATATATATACTGCAACGGCAGCTGGTTCGGTAGAGCATGATCGTGGCTCCTCGCGTGGTGGGGGGAAGTGAGGTGCAGGGGCGACAAACTACATAGAAAATAATTAGCCGTAATTGGGCAATAAAACAAAAATTAGACATTTATTCCCGACCTACGGTCGGGGAAGTTACATAAAAAATCCCATGAGGTGGGATTGCACCCTACCTAGTGAGCTCGGTAAATAAGATAAGAGAAAAAAATTAATTCAAGACAACTATGTTACAATAAAAAAAATATGCCATTGCGCGGCACCGCTTAGCTCTAACAAAAAGAAACAAAACACTCGAGAATTGTCGGATATTATTCTCCGCCTCGTTTCGAGGCGGGACGCCCCAAAGCGCGGGCGTGCGGTAGGAGTCTTATCTATTGTGCAGGCGCGTGCCGGGGTGGGCCCGACGCGGTCGACGCCTCGGCGTCTTCGAAGAGCGTTGGCCTGCGATGAGCTGCAATGTTGAACAGAGGCGGACGCCTCCCTGCGGCCGCTGGATACCACAAGGTCGCGAAGGTCCCTCTCCACCTTCACCAAGGCGCTGTTACGGGTCGGGAGTCACCCCTCATCATGACTCGGACGCGCGATGCGGGAGCATTTAATTGCGGACGCGGATCGGAAGCTGGATCATGGTATTCGCGGCTCGTACGCTCGAATTAGGCAACGAGTTACTATTTCATTGAATACCCGAACAAAAACTGGTTCACGGCTTCCACGACCAGGCATGAAGCGCTCTCTCGCGACTACTTCACAAGTGTTTTCTCCCGCGGCCGCTGCTCTCGTGTTTACTCGCTCGCGTCTACTTCACCAGTGTTTTCTTTTTACTTCGGGATTTTGGGAATCCGTTCCTCTTCGGATCTCCCTCCTAAGTCTTGGGCTCGCTGATCTACTTTGGGAAAATTGTCATTGGTCGGACCTTACTGCGTCGCAGAAATAATTTGACGAATCGTGGTTCGTGATTTCTTGGTGAATTTCCTTAGGTTTCTCTCTCTCTCTCTCTCTGGCTATCTCTGTCTACCGAAACGCAGCTGCATCCATCGGAGGGTGACATCTCCTGGGAGCAATTATTGCGTGGCAAAGGGTTGGAACTTACTTGAATTAGCGCGACAGGCGTGGCGGCGAGGAACGCGCTGGCGCGGTAGACTCGCTTAGAGGAGGGCAGGGGTGGAACACAAAAAGTGTATTCACTGCGAAAAAGGACCCGTCGCGGTCTTTGACGGCGAATGGCTGTAAATTTCTCCCAAAGCAGGCGACGGGACGTCAGAGGGATGGAACCACGGCAGCGAAGAGGCGGGCGGGGTGGGGCGCGGTTGGGCGCATGTGCGCGTGCCAGAGAGTACAAAAAAACAAGCTTTTGTTATGGATTTCTTAGGCGCTGCTATATGCCGCCACAATAAATCATAACATGCTTTGAAACCTGTGGTACTTTATGCCATGTACAATACGCTTATGAACAAAGTATGAGATCTAGAAAAATTAAAAGGGTTTTTTTCATGTGTTGCAATGAAACAGGGTATTAATTTTGCTCTAACATATAAACTGTAGGATTAATATGCTGAAACTTTTGATCTATACCTAAATATCATACATCTTTGAGGTACGTAAAAAAAGTAGCAATTATAGTTTTGAATTTCAAATAAAAGGATGTCTATAAATTGTGGTGTTGCACCAGAGCAAGAGTCACACGTCACAATTCCTTGAAATTTCAAATATTGCCACAGAGCAAGAGTTTATCACTAGATGTTGCTAATGAGACAGTTTGCTGCCGCTTGAGGTTGGATGTGGAATTATAAGGCAGAATAATTATCCATTTCTCTTGGTTCTGTATTTTTCCTGAGAGATGGTCAGAAGCATCTAATGATGCAACAGCAAGGCAGAAATGTTGCAAACAATAGTGAAATTTAAGAAATGAAAGGGACAGAGATGATACATTTCTGACAAATGGCAGATGCTGGAGCTGAAAAAAATTGGATGATATCCAAGCTAGAAGCAGATGAGATAAAAAGCTGTGTAATAAAATTCTACTTACAGGTCTCAAATCCAAATGCAGAGCACCTTCACATTTTAACAGATAACTGCAAGGAACAGAATAAAAAAAGGGCAATGTCATTACTCTCCAGCAAGCATTTGTAGAATGTGGAAGATTTGTCTGTCACTCACTGGTTCCCACATATAGGAAACAGTACTATACTTCAGGAAGATAGAGAAACATAACCACTGAAGTAGAAACATTTATTTCTAACGACTAATGTCCATCATATGTAAGCTGTGTATTAAAGTGCCCTTAATAGTTACCAACAAGTGCATATGGATAGGTGGGAGGGTCAACCTCGCCTGAAATTTCCTAAACCTATAGTTCTAAAAGGAAATAGTTTGAGGTTTACAGACAAGGATCTTGAAGTTTCCTACTCACCCCCTCCCCTCCTCCCAAAATCACGTATGATATTGGTTACCATGATAGAGAGAAAATATTTTTTAAATGACTAGTGGTTAGAGACTGGCATTATTCAAAAGATGGTACTCTTTGCAATAACAGACATACTTTTGTCTGATTGTTACACGCTTCTGATTACTATTACAAAGTTCAAGTTTGAGCAGGATAAACCTGATTTTTTCAAACTGACTCAAACCTACAATCACAAAATTAATCATTATACAGGATTTATTTTCCACAGAAAATTCTGATATTCTTTTGGAAACCCATTCAACTTACCTGAGAAATACAAAAAACATTGATAATAAACAATAAAAATGTGAATGATGTAATGTTTCTCTTGTATTACATTCCAGCAGCTCATTAGGGTTTCTTGATAACACTAGAAGATGACCTCCAAGTAGAATTGAAGGCTGAAGATTTGTGAAAGAAGACTTGATCTTCTGCTATAATTTCTTAGTTTCCAATAGTTTTTATATTATTTTCCTTCTGCTGTTATGATTACTTTAAAATTGATGTAGGACTTTACATAAACTAAACATTTCATTATAATAGGTCGGAGAGTGTTTCATATTCTGATAAAATATTAATTATTATCTCAGTTAAGTTTAGTGTATTAAAATAAATGCTTTTAACTGAGGAGTAAGTGGTTATTTTATTTTTCCCGGAGGGAAAATCACAACCCCCCTCCCAGACCATCTCCACTTATTAACATTATCATTGATGTAACATAGAAATTAAGTTCTTATATTTAATTTTGCCTACCTCAAATGTTTCAGAAAATGGCCCAGAAAATATTAGGCAAAATTTGCATCATTCATTTGAAATCTCTGATTTTAGAAATTAGCCAAAACAGTGCTCCTGTAAAATTACCATTTTATGGCTTGTGACTAATGCAATGCCTAAATCACGTAATGTTGGAAGAGGGGGAGGTTCTTGGCTGTGTTATGTGTCATTGCAACAAATGTAGAGCTCCACCACAATAACCAAACTTTACAGGACCCACAAGAATTAGCTGACATATCCAACGAATACTTTTCACAAATAGGTAAAAAATTAATCTCTCAACACTCTCTAAACAATAAAACACCCCATCCAAACACCAGTGTCACACAAATTGTAAATACCATATTTTTATATGAAACTACTCCCTCTGAAATTTTTAAAATCATTGGACAAATGGAGAATAAATTCTCAGCAGGCCTGGACAATATTCCAGATTTTCTTATCAAACATAGTGCTCCATATATAGTGCAACCACTTTCTCATATTTGCAATTATTCTCTAAAATCAGGCATATTCCCAGATGTTTTCAAAATGGCAAAAATTAAACCACTGTTTAAAAAGGGAAAGAGCTTTGATCCAATGAACTACAGACCTATCTCCCTGCTATCAGGATTTTCAAAAATTCTGGAAAGGCTTTTTAATGATAGACTCAAACAGTTTCTCAATGCAAATAATGTCCTCACAAATGCTCAACATGGATTCAGGAGTAATAGATCCACAGACACAGCCATCTTCTCCTTTTTAAATGACATACTTGTTGCACTCAATCAGAAGGAAATTCCCATTGGCCTTTTCTTAGATTTGTCAAAAGCCTTTGACATTATTGACCATCATATACTTTTAATAAAACTAGAAATGCTAGGGATTCAAGGCATTGCAGGCCAGTGGATCAAATCATATTTATCAAACCGTCACCTAGTAGTTACCCTCCGGCACATTAAAAGAAAACAAAATCTCCTCATACTACTCCTGCCATCAGATGATAAATTGTGGAGTCCATCCTTGGGCCTATTCTATTCCTTATATACATAAATGATATGCTTTTGGCTTTAAGGAACAACAAAATAATTTTGTTTGCAGATGACACAAACATAATTATCAAAGCAAAACCACAACAATCATTAGAAAAGGAAACTCGGAAAACTCTGCATGCACTAGTAAAATGGTTTCAAGACAACAATCTCATCATAAACACCAGCAAAACAGTCTCTCTAAATTTTATGAATCCCCGAACCAAAGAAAAATTCTCACAGCAGTTGTTCATAAATAATAACCACCTTCCTAGGTCTAACAATCCAAGAAAACCTAAAATGGAATGCTCACATCTCAAATCATAACAAGAAGCTCACCAAATCTTGCTATGCACTATACACCCTCAGGTCGAACTCCAACATTGAGACACTTCGGACAATGTAGTTTGCAAATGTGCACTCACATCTAAAATATGGAATAATTTTCTGGGGAAATGCCCCTGAAAGCACTCACACATTTATTATCCAAAAAAGAATACTGCAAACAATGACCAGTACTCGTAAGCTGGAGTCTTGCAAACCCCTGTTCAATAAACTAAGGATTCTTCCTCTACCATGCATGTACATATTTGAAATAGTGGTATTCACAAAAAAGATTCTCATGGAAAACAAAGACACTTTTACTCTAAATTCTGATGTACACAACTACAACACTCGTCAAAAGGTTAACCTACATGTTCCCCACTCTGAAACTACACAAAGTCCCCTAATAGAGGGCATTACACTTTACAACAAGCTAGGCCATGATATTAAAGACTTAAACACAATACGTACATTCAAAAGTAAATTGAAAGCTTTCCTGCTTAACAAAACGTTCTACAGTGTGAAGGAATACACAAATCACAACTCTACTTCCCTTAACAACATATAAACAAAAATACTTATCCCATTATTAATACTATTATTATTAATATTATTGACATGTGCACCTGCATATATCATATATGACTCGTCATCCACAATTGAAATTGTACAAGTGACTCAATATATGTTATTATTATTATTAGTAGTATTATTAGTACGATTGTTATTATAAGTAGTAGCAGTAAAATTACATAACAAGTGAATTTCACTTTTACATTAAACATTACAATCTGGAAATATTAAATTATTTTGCTATTAAAAATAATTATATACTGTATAATATCTCAATCTAGCTGTAACAAGTATTGTAGTAGGCTATTGACCTATTGTAGTAGGGTAATTCCTAGGCTAATGACCCCATCTCGATCAGGTTTTGTCCAGTTTCCCTGGTCCTTTGAGCAAATGCTGAGATGGCCCCTTGTTTTGCTTCTGGACAGTAATGTAACTTCACTGTCTCCACCCAAAACATCACTTTGACTCATCATACACGATTGTAATTGTATATGTGACTTAATAATAAATTGCCTTGGCAGCGGGATATCAATTCCAGTGTTACAGAATTTTTCACTTCCTTATTGATACAGTATTGATAAAGTAATGAAATTCTGCCAAAATTCAATATCATTCTCAAGATTTTCTCAAAAGTACTTTCTGAAGGTCCCTGAAACTAAAAAAATGTTTGATTTTGTCTTCTTTTTCCTGCCTCTCTTCAAAAATGTGTCTGAAATGCTCTTACATCTGAATCGTACGCAAGATTTTCCCTTTCAATGGATATTATGATTAATTTTGTCAAACTCATGTCTCATGCCCTGCAAATGTGAAACATCATTTAATTTTTGGGGTATTTTACAGGAAATGCTTAGTATTTTCAAAATTTTTTTGGCTCTGAATTTTTTCTCTAAGTGCTTGCAACAGCAAAACGCATTGATAAGAATGATATAAGACCTTTTTTGTTGAGAACTTTGAAATTCCAAAAAAATGTTCCAGCCTGTCCTCTTTCAATATTGAACCTAGATATTTCTTTCTTAAAAACCATGTAATCTACAGTATTAGATATTTAATTAATTTCATTTAAGAAATGTCCAGTTTTTTGTGACAATTAATAGTTTTCTTATAATTTCAAAGGAATTGTGGCAACTTTCCAGAGATATGCAAAGCATACTGTGATATACCAGAATATGATAGGTTTTATTTAATGATGTTAGTTATACATGGGGTAGATAAATGGGGATTCAATATGGCGGTATGGGCCTTAGCAACGGCGGCGCAGAGGTTGGCAAGGTCAACAAACTATACACGGGCCCTGATGACGTCAGGACGCCGGCTAGATGGCTGAAGAACCTAAGAGGGAATTGGTGCAAAAACGAATGACTGTCTGAGGTCGCGGCTACTTGGATTTGTAAGAGACGCACGGGTTGGCTATAAAAGATCAGATAGTCGAATGTTGCCGCCGTGTTTTGAAATAATAGAAGGATGGACGCCGACCGAGCCATGAAGGGTTTAAAAATGCATTAAACAGGACATTCTGACTCGGGGTGTCGTAGAGTGAAGATCGTACATTCCGTCTCTGGGTGTCGTGGAGTATAGATCGAACATTCTGACTCTGGGTGCCGTAGCGTAAAGATCGTTTGTAGGCAATATAGAGGGAAAGTGAGACTTGTATAGCTTGTTTTCGGACTTTGTCTTGTGAGAGAAGTGATAGTTTGTTTCGGACTTTGAAATAATTTACCAGAAGTGATTTTCGGAGGACTTGTTCAGATTTTCGGACATTGCAGCTGGACTTCAATAGTCTACATAACCGGTGGGAGAGATTAGGAACCGGGAGCGTCGGACAAGACTAACAGATAGTTTAGGCAGTGTGGACTGGATGTGTCAGCGGCGGCGCAAGACCGGAAGAGAGAAGCGGAACTTGGAATTAACAACGGCCAAGTGAGAAGCGACTACGGAGCGTTGGCATGCAAAAACGGTAAAAAAAATACTGCAGTATAAAAGAGACAATTTATTCAAAAGGGTCATGACCATCTAATTAATTGTTTTAATTTAAAAGTTAAATAAATTGTTGAATTTTGTTCTTTGGAAAAGAAAAGAGTTTTTCATTTGTCAATCATAATTTTTAATTAGTTGAAAGCATAATTATTACATTTCAGATTCCACGCCATACTGTATAGTTGGCAGATCAGGTAATCGGCTATCGAGGCGATAGCGAGTATTTGTATCCGGACCCATCGACCCAAGCTAGCTGGATTTTTATATAATTTTGTTAGAACCAGATAGAAAAACTTTGGTAGTAATTCATGTAACCTGTTTCTGGCGCCCAAATCTTAATAAATTTGGAACAGGACATGATTACAGCCACGCTTTTGATGAGACGTTGAGAAAGGTATATTTCAAAATGGCGCGCCAACTGGGGCATATTTTGTTATAATTTATAACAAAGTGAAGTACGTTTAAAGAAATTATTATAAATTATAACAAATTGATCGAAAAGGAATCTGAAATTTATTGATTGACATATGAAATTAACTGTAATTATAAAAAAAAGCCAAAACCATTTCATTGAGGAGAATTTGATAGTGAGAATTTTAATTTGTATTATAATTTCAAGATGGAGACTAGAAGTAAGACAGCACGTTCCGGAAATGTCGAAATAGATAATGTGGCGGCTAACGGTATGAATCCCGAAGGTGACATGTTGCGAGAATTAGTTGAGGTAGAACAGAAAGAAAAGGAAGTAGCGGCAGCTTCAGTAGACAATACGGATTCTAGTAACTTGATAATAATTAAAATGTTAGCTGAAATGAAGGCAGAAATGAATGCTAAATTGGAAATTAATAATGCTAAATTGGAAAATAATAATGCTAGATTAGAAGAATTGACTTTAGACATGAACGCTAAATTTGAAAATAATAATGCCAAATTGGAAGGTATAAAGATAGAAACGACACAGGAATTTAAGAATTTTCGTAAAGCAATATGTGAGGAGATATCGCAGTTACGGACCGATACAGCTAATGAATTTAGTAATATTTATTCAAAAATGGATGCGTTTAATTGTCAAGTAAATCAAATTCAGAAAGAGCAAAAGGAATGTTTTAATAAAATTAATTCTGAAGTTGGGGCTTTACAGGAAAATGTTACGGCATTAGCACTTACACAAAACCAACAATGTAAAAAAATGACGAACGCTGAATCGCGTATAGAATATTTAAATGAGATATCGCAACAACATGGCGACAAAATAGAAAATATTGAATTAAAAATAGTTGTTACAGATAGTAAGGTAGAACAACAGATACAAGAGGGGCTGAGGAATATTAAAACTTTGCAGGAATTGGAATCGGAAAAACAGATAGCAAACATTAAAGGCAAAATAGATCAGTTGGAAAATGAAGTCCTAACACGCACGCAGGGAAATGTAATAACTACAGCATCCGCGGTAGTTTTGCCAAGTTATTTAAAATTCCATGGGGATATCAAGGAGCAACCATGGTCTTTCATCTCAAAATTAGAAAGCTACTTTATGATTAATAATATTCCTGACAGGTTAAAATTGCATATGGTCGAGCAGGCAATGTCATCTAAAGCCCATCATTGGTTGACATCATTAATTCCGGAACCAACGAGTTATAAAGAATGGAAGGAGAAATTTTTAAAACGTTACTGGAATGAGAATCACAAATTTGATTTAAAATATAAATTGATGAGTGAAAAATATAGGAAAGGTGGGGCGGAAACCATGTGTGATTTTGCAACACGCAAAATTGCCGCATTCAAGGCTTGCGAAGATGGGATAGATAATAATGAATTAACTAGAATTATTATTCGTCAATTGCCAGTCAGTATTCAAAATTTGCTATGGAATTCGATACCTGTAGATTATGAAGACTTAGTGGAACGGCTAAGCCTCTTCGATCGGACTTTGAATGGCGAGTATGAACGGAATAATAGTAACGGATACCATGATAGCATGAATGGAAAGAATAATGGAACGGGAAAAATAGTTGATAATGATAATCGCCAAGGAAATGATAGTTTAGAAGGGAAGGGCGAGTGGGGAAATGATGCCAAGAGAGAATCTAAAAAGACAGGAAATAGTTACTCGCGAAGATCCAAAGATGATAAGAGATACGAACAGATAGAAATTAATGCAATAGAGCAGGAAAACTCCCACTGTTCGAAGTAAATAGGCGGGTTATTTCGAACGATAAGACTGATGAGATGATGGTTATTACAGAGTTGAATAGCATTGAGGTAGCAGCAGAAGATTTGTTAAGGGAAGAGACAGACGAACGGGCGGAAAATAGCACGTGTTTGGTGTTGAAGGGGACATTTCGGCATATACCGGTAGATATTTTAATTGACACTGGTGCAAATGTTTGTGCGGTATCGGAAGAATTATATAAGCAACTGAAAAAAGAAGGGAATAAGATTGAAGAATTACCTACTAGAAAATTAAATATTCGTACGGCTAACGGGAGGCGCATCGAAACAAGAAGTCAGCAAATTTGGGTGGAGGTGGAAGTCCAAGGGGTGACGATACAGTTCCCTGCAATAATCATAAAAAATTTGATTCGTCCAATCATTTTGGGGATTGATGGCCTAAAGATGTGTGACGCCAAGGTCGATGTAGGTAACAGGAATATATTGTTACGAACTGACAAAGGGCAACAACATTGTTTGGGGATCAAAGACCAGGAGGGCGAAGATTTGTGTATTTGTGAGATTGCGGAACTAATCGAAGAGACCAGGGACCGGATTCACGCAGCAGCCAAGGATGCGGTCGACGAAAATGGAGTAGATGTTAGCCATTCCGTTGAAACGTTAGTTAGCGAATATCAAGACGTTTTTGAAGGTTCAAAGGAGCCCGTAAAAGGATATCAATTTAAAATTGAATTGATGGATGAGGAACCCTTCAATGTAAAGCAATACCCGATCCCACATGTATTTAAAGCTGAAGTACGTAAACAAATAAACACGATGCTGGAGGATGGTATCATAAAAAAATCTATAACACCGTATGTGAGCCCGATAGTAATAGTCCGAAAGAAAGATAATAAAATCCGATTTTGTATCGATGCTAGAAAACTCAATAGCAAAAACCATCGCTCGTCATGAAAAACCGCCAAAATTGGACGAAATGGGGACATATAATTACAGGAACATTAAGCCGTATAAAAGGGACGATACCCACGATTGAATATTTTGTCCAGGAATAAATCATTGTAAATAGTATCTGTATATAATAGTGTGTAATAGTGTTTGTTGTGTTGTTACGTCTATTTTGTTAGAATGTGATAAATTTTTCAATTAACATGTGATGGATATAAGACGGAAGTAAATAGCAGGCAATAATCTATACTCAATGAGATGGTTCAAAACTATGTTGGCATATTAACAAAACAAATGTAAATAGTTTAAGGCTGCAAGATACAAGATATGTGTTGTGTAAAGTGCAAAGTGTCAGTGAATATAGCGTAGTGAAGTAAGAAGAAAGTGTTTATTGTAGTCTTGTCATTTAGTTATGTTGTAGCAAACCAAATGACGCTTGGAGAGGGGAAGTTGTGATATACCAGAATATGATAGGTTTTATTTAATGATGTTAGTTATACACGGGGTAGATAAATGGGGATTCAATATGGCGGTATGGGCCTTAGCAACGGCGGCGCAGAGGTTGGCAAGGTCAACAAACTATACACGGGCCCTGATGACGTCAGGACGCCGGCTAGATGGCTGAAGAACCTAAGAGGGAATTGGTGCAAAAACGAATGACTGTCTGAGGTCGCGGCTACTTGGATTTGTAAGAGACGCACGGGTTGGCTATAAAAGATCAGATAGTCGAATGTTGCCGCCGTGTTTTGAAATAATAGAAGGATGGACGCCGACCGAGCCATGAAGGGTTTAAAAATGCATTAAACAGGACATTCTGACTCGGGGTGTCGTAGAGTGAAGATCGTACATTCCGTCTCTGGGTGTCGTGGAGTATAGATCGAACATTCTGACTCTGGGTGCCGTAGCGTAAAGATCGTTTGTAGGCAATATAGAGGGAAAGTGAGACTTGTATAGCTTGTTTTCGGACTTTGTCTTGTGAGAGAAGTGATAGTTTGTTTTCGGACTTTGAAATAATTTACCAGAAGTGATTTTCGGAGGACTTGTTCAGATTTTCGGACATTGCAGCTGGACTTCAATAGTCTACATAACCGGTGGGAGAGATTAGGAACCGGGAGCGTCGGACAAGACTAACAGATAGTTTAGGCAGTGTGGACTGGATGTGTCAGCGGCGGCGCAAGACCGGAAGAGAGAAGCGGAACTTGGAATTAACAACGGCCAAGTGAGAAGCGACTACGGAGCGTTGGCATGCAAAAACGGTAAAAAAAATACTGCAGTATAAAAGAGACAATTTATTCAAAAGGGTCATGACCATCTAATTAATTGTTTTAATTTAAAAGTTAAATAAATTGTTGAATTTTGTTCTTTGGAAAAGAAAAGAGTTTTTTCATTTGTCAATCATAATTTTTAATTAGTTGAAAGCATAATTATTACATTTCAGATTCCACGCCATACTGTATAGTTGGCAGATCAGGTAATCGGCTATCGAGGCGATAGCGAGTATTTGTATCCGGACCCATCGACCCAAGCTAGCTGGATTTTTATATAATTTTGTTAGAACCAGATAGAAAAACTTTGGTAGTAATTCATGTAACCTGTTTCTGGCGCCCAAATCTTAATAAATTTGGAACAGGACATGATTACAGCCACGCTTTTGATGAGACGTTGAGAAAGGTATATTTCAATACCAAATTCTATGACATCAGTGCTATTTTCATTAAAAATTGTGGGGTATAGTATTAGGGTTGCAAAGTATTGGGTATATCATTTAACTCGTAAACCTTTAATGTAGATAATGTCTTATGATAGTTTCAAGTAAGATGATTTTTTCATTTTGAATACATTTTAGATCAAAACACAAAGCTTGTGCTGTTTTTGAAGTATGCAAATTTAATCATAAAATGTTGCCAAAATGCAAAGCTCAATAGATGAATAATTGTTTATTTAAAGAGAAACTATGAACTTCACTCAATGTACACTTTCAAAAATTAAGGCATTAAGATAACTTGACTTGCTTAATTTTACTTTACTTAGGACTTAGCTCTGTACAAGAAGTCATTCCCATGAAAACATATTTTCTCAATTGGGAGTTCATGTTGAAATATTTTGTAATGGTTACGGTAATGTTATGATTAATCAGGCAGTAGGCATGGCATACTTCGCAACCAATTGAGACATGCAGGGTAACTCAAAAAAAAAAAAAAAAAGGCAAAAATACTGTAAGTAAAATACTCATTTGTTTCTTTAACAAATGCGTGTTTGTTTTGAAGTGTGTGTGAAGAGTTTGGCAACAAGAACAAGTAATTTACCAATATCTATGAATTTTTTTTCCAAATTACCTTTATAAAAGTATTTCATATATTTAATATACATAAAACTTCACACATTGAAAAGAATGATGTAGTTTTCCTATTTTTTTATCACTTATTCGTAAGAATCTCTTCAGTGCTTAACAATCATCTTAAAGAAATAATATAAATAATATATTGGAAATATTTTACCATGCAATTTATATGTTGTGTCATCATAAAAGTATATTATCATAATATAAATATTTTAGTCAAGTTAATGTATATTTCACAGAAGAATTTTATGTATAATAACAGAAACCAACATAGAAAGCTTCTATGCAAAAAGAAGAAACTAAAATAAATGTGCAAATTGAAATAACATAAATTTACTGTAGTCAATGAAAGAACCTAATTAATATTTAACATTATGTGTTTGGATGTAAAATCGTTTACTTTGTCTCAGAATTGGCAACTTCTGTGAACTGAGGTAAGGTGCAGTAACAAAAGGAGGCTCATGATGACTAGATGATTCATGTCACATCACATTTTCATTGCATCGAAATTTCTGTAAAAGACAGGAAGCAGTTGAATGACAAGCAGCCAGCAATCTGCATAAATCTTTTCTTGAAAGGTACTGAGAAGCTCAAATGATTATATCTAAAATTGTAGTGGGCTCTGAAACCATGCTGGGGTGACTCAGGAAAGCTATGTGCCTACTCCTGGGTTAAAAACAATAAAAAAGCAATAATTCTCATAATATTCATGTACCATGAACTGAAGAGTATGATACAAAGTGAGAATTTATAAAATACTATCAGCAAACCACAGTAAGTGTGAATATAGTCAAAACCTTATAATGTACACAAAAAGTGGCACAAATTATTGAACTCTTATTTATGAAGATAAACTTTTATTAGTATCCAATATTGATTTCATTTTATTTATATAAAATGTTAATACATAATAAGAAACTGGCAACCAAAAATAAATGATATTTACGATAAAATTAAATATCTAAATTAACTTGATTTTATTTTTCAGCTACTGGTATCAGAATCATAATCAAAGAAATTGAACTGCTCCAAATTCCCAGAGATGTTTTTTTTTTGGATAGATTGAATATAATTATTGTAGTATAAAATTTATTCTTCCTGCATGAATGACACTTTTTTTTTCACTTTTTAACACTTGATGACAGGGCACCCAGAATGGAGGGCAGCTGGAATAACTTGGCTCAGGGAGTGAGTTAAATAGGGCTAAGAATTTTTTTTCATTAAAAGAAAAGTGTTTATTTCTAATTCAATTAAACCACTATAAGTTATTTCTATTGTCTGGGGAAATGAATTCTATTCATGTACAAAAGGGAGGATTGAAGTTTTATTTCAAATGAGGTGCCCTTTGGATCTACCTTTCCAGGCACTTTATTTCCTCTGGGCTGGAAGGTCATATTTCATAATTTTCATTGACTCAATGTTTATTTTTTCTTAAAAAATGGTAACCAAATATGATAAAGAAATTATAAAGAGCATCCTTTTTGGCAGAAAAATATATTACAGCAAAGAAATATAGTTGGGAACTATTTATTTTAAATCAAATTTCAAAGCTCATAGCAAAGATTATAATCAGCTAATTGTTACAAACATTAACAAAAAAATTTAGAAGAAACATTTTCATGATTATCCCTAAATTTTTGAAAATTACAAAATGTTCTTCTTGGTTTTAACCGCTCCAACATGTTCATTATTGAAGCCAGAGATTTTATTCTTAATGCAATTAATTCATTGCTATTGAGAGTATAATAAGCTTTGTATAATATTTTTCAAAAAATTAATTTTTCAAAAGATTTCATTAATTTTGCATAAAGTATGAATTTTTCTAAAAAATGTCAACAAAATTTTTATGAAAACAATTCCAATTCATTTTCTTTACATTGTTTGTATAAATAGAGCACAGTGTCCTGAGTGATATAATATGAGAGGCATTTGCATGAAAACTTGCAAATTTTCAAAACTTACACATGTATTTTTTTTCCTCCTCATGGGCTGTTACTTTTTTAGTACACTGAAATGTCAGTATAAAGGACATCATAAAATCATTTTATTTATATTTATTCTGAAAATTAATTTATACTGAAAACAAAATTTTAACTCATTTATTTTAAATAATTTGTCCAATACACAAAAATAATGAAAAATACATTTCACTCATTAAAGTATTCTCCAAAGGAAATTCGTTATGTCTTTTTGAGCAAGTTGCTTTCTACCTCAAATAATGATTTGAGAATTATGTTTGGAACGTTCATATTTTTCTATACATATGCTTTAAACTTCTTAAGCTTCTATTCTTTCTACACATATGCTTTAAACTTCCTAAACTTCTAACTTCTAACTTCTCTGCTTCTGTTGAAGACACTTGCAATCTTTTCTTCTTCTACTTCTTCCTCTTCTTTATTTTCTTGTGACATAGTCAAAGATTCAACAATGTTACTCTCTGTGAGCTAGTGACTTGTTTCAGTCCCAGCCATGGCTGGATTTCTTAAAAGGCTGAGTAGGTTGCAGCCTAGAGTGGCAAAGTTTTAGGGGCAGCAGTTTGGCAATTTATTCAAATTGAACCTGGATATTCAATTCTGTAAAGCAGTCATTAGCATTAAAGTATAAAAAATATGTTTAAAAAGTGATCTCTGATCTCCAAGAACTAATTAATTCAGTTCATTTTATTTTTTAATGAATCTTGAAAGACGTTAGTAAAAAACAAGTAGAAGAACTAATGTTATTATGAAATTTATTGTGCAAACCATTAAAATTGTAATTTTATCTGACCTAAATTAAAGCTTTTGTGCTTTAATGTTTAAAAAAGATGAAAACAAGAATGAACTCTATCGTTTGTTGTATAAAACAAATGTATTATTCAACTTTGGACAATAAAGGGGGCGGCAAATACACTTTAGCCTACAGGCGGCATAGGCCTACTCTTAATTCTGGCCCTGGTCCCAGCATCAATATTGACATACCAGTAACACAAGTCGACAATTTGAAGATAGATTTAATCACCAGAGAGGAAAGCAGGTGTTTGTATATCAGTTTTTGAACTAAATACGAATTGGGTTTTGGTTTTTGTCTATCACATACCATTGTTGAAATAAAATGTATTTTCAGAAATAGCTATATAAGCAATTTCTGGGGCTACAAATACAAACATGATGCTTATTGCCAGACAATTAACAGATCTTCTGTGAAAAAACTGAAAAAATTGAATAGTAATGATATATCGATACCTCATCACCATAGCATTAATCACTGAAATCTCCCCTTCTCATCACTAACATCACTTAGGTTTATGGGAAATGCGTAGGAAGGGAAATAGTCTAAATATTCAAATCTATAGTCTAAATAGTCAAATGGTATCTGTTCCATGAAAAAATTCTGGAAGTTTTTTCTGAACACTTCTATGTTTTTGAGGACCGTGTTGAATTTGAATTTAATGTTTGCAACCTCAAAAAAGGTCAGCTTCATAAAGAAAATCGAAGGAAAAAAACAACTAAAAATTTCGCCCTTTTTTAGTTTTTTGCTTATATCTTCAAAACTATGCATTCTATCGAAACAATTGTCATTTATAAAATTAAAGTAGATAAAATTTCCTACAAAATTCATGGCTAAACTTCAAATTTATGAAGGTTTAGGCGCTAGAGCGTACTGAAAATGGTTACTTTTTGGGCCTCTGGCCAAAGCGGGAGAATAGCTCGTTCCGTCCGTCTGCCCGTGAACACCATCAGCGCCGAAACGATGCGAGGGATTTTTTCCAAATGAATTTCCTGTCCATCTGACTAGTTGAAGCTTTGAAAAACATTCTTTAAAATTTGGGGGTACTTTACACGAAGTCCCCGGACACTTTCACAATTTTCTTAAAAATGGCTCCAAATTTTTTCTTTAAATTTCATGTAAGAATAGAGTAAAATACACTTGTAAAGGTGGCGTAGGTCCGATTTTCACGGTTAACTCTGAATTTTCGAAAATTGCACAATTTTGATTCTTTTCGGCGTCTTCCTAACTACAAAATTGAAAATAGAGATTTTCCTTCAAAGAAAATTTGTTTTTTATAGTCAGTCTTTTCATGTCACTTTAAAAAAAATAGTAGTTTTTCGCGCAATATTGCGTGTAATATGTGCAATTTCAAAAAATTACAAAAACAAGATTTCTCAAAAAACTGCTTCAAATTTTTTCTTTAAACATTAGTGCTAAATGTTCTCTATGGGATGTAATAAACATCAGCTTGCTATATTCATTTGTTTTTTTTTAAAAAATGTAATTTTTTTTACTTGTTTCTCACGTCGTTCAACATTCATCACATTCGTCGTTCATCACATTAGAGACTATTTGTTCACATTATTATATTTACGAGTACACGTGCTATGTATGGGAAACTGTCCTAAAATGACACACCTCATATTTCTCCCAAGGCCAGCTTTACTCAGGCCCCGAAGCGTACGTCATAGTTTTGAGTCTAGTGATCACGGTAGACGAAAGTCCTCCAGGCTTCGGCGGCCTCGCCAAACGTGGTTTGTTTTGAGAGGCAAGTAGAGAAAATTTGGATTACAAACTGCGCATCTTTCGGCAATGTACAATTGACTAAGACATCTACCAAATGAACTATCATTATTGATTTTGAGGAAATTAAAATGGATATATTTCAATCATCCGCAACCAGGCCTTGCGGATGCTCCAAGGCCAGTACAATGTATCAACATTGCCTATTTATCTACGATCTGTAATATTTGTCAAAACTGACTTATTTAACGGTTGGAACATATTTTCATGTAATACTGATATATATAATTACAACACAAGTCTTAAAAATCACGTTCATCAAGTGTCAGTATCAGCAGCTCAGTACAAGAAATCTACATACATGAACGTTACTTTACAACGCATTGCCAGATGACATTAAACGAATAAAGTGAGTTCACAAATTTAGTTGAGAGTAATATCTTTTCTGCTGCATGACTGCTTCTATACAATGAGACTATACTGATCGTCAAAAACAAAAATAATGTTTACTAGCGTACCCATGCGAGAATTCTCGCATGTTAAATTCCACCCTTTCCCTATCCATTTGTCTATCCGTTCCATAAAGGAGAGGAACTACCAATGTACTTACAGAATATCAAACAAAATAACAATGCAATTGATGTTTGAAACAAATTTTCAATTAAAGTTGAGAGAGATGTTCTTGGAACAATTCATTCTTCTTTAAAAACAACATTTGAAGAAAATTTTCAATCTTCCTTGAGAGTTAGCTTTTCGCTTTCCTTGATAGTCAAATAATAGAAAAGGTTTTTACTCTTGAGAAAGCCAAGTAAAGTAGTGCCAAAATACCGGATCGGGCAAGAACAGACCTACTCATTGCAATATTATTTAACTTTCCTTGATTTGTTATGAAGAACCGAGTGGGTTTTGGAGAGTCAGGGTGCCATCTTGCTGGGGTGAGAAAATTGAAAAATTTTTGTTTACTAAAAAGTATTGAATTATTTTCTGCGTCCTTACGTACCTCAAGAAAAACAATTCAGAGCCAAAAAATAATCAAACGTATGTTTTCACCTTTGAGTACTAAATACCACTTGTTAGCATTAGAAACAATTTAGTAGGCATTAGTAAGCCCACTTCGGTACATGGGAATGTTGCTCAAACGATGTTTGCATTTTTAATATCTTCACGAACCGACACCTTGAATTTAATATCAAACAGTGTTTTATTTACAATATGAGTTTGCAGTTGGGCGTTACTGTACATACTTCCAGATATCGCCAAAATTTAAATCGTGCGTTTGGACTGCAATCGTTGGCAGTTGTCGGGTGACTTACACTATTCTTTCTATAATTTTAAATTTAGTTGTTTTTTAATTGAATCACGTGGTACTGTAGGCTAGCGCGTTTTGATTTTTGTTTTCTATTTATTTCAAGCTATTTTACTTTAGCTACTTTAAAAAGTTTGTTCTTTGTGTTGTGCCATCGCACAAGTTTTCCCCCACTACCTCTGCGTGTATATATATATATATATATATATATATATATATATATATATATATATATATATATACCCGTGCGAGAACTCTCGCATGTTAGACCCTACACTTATCCCTATCCTTCTATTTTCATTCTAAGAGGGAAAGTAGTTAACGTAACGTGTTTATTTGTATCTATACTACTTACTACTGTCTATACTACTATACTTTTATTTGTATCTATAAAGGTAACTTGCAATGTACTAACACAATTACAAATACAAATAAAAACAATGCAATTAATGTGTAAAAAATTTTTCAATAAATATTTATTCAATATCATGGAGAATTTGCTTGGAACAATTCCCAACACTTACTTAAAGGTATTTGAAGTAATTATTCAATATTCTTTGTCAATTAGGTTTTAGTTTTTCGTGATAGTCACAAAAATATTAGAAAAGCTTTTTACTTTTGAGAAAGCTACGAGTCTGAATCCGTTGACTTGAAAATTTCATCGAATGATAACGAAAATATTGGTACGGGTAAAACACAAACACATTCTTCACTTTTCATTGAACACCCACATCCTTCCACAATTAAGTACACAGCACTTATAGACCATGAAAAAACGTTAATTGAATAGTTTCACTACACGCATAAGAAACAATCTTCATAGGTGTAGGTATCAAGCAACTTTAATAGTACTTCTAGTTGTTGCTGGAGAGCAAATCTTGAATTAATGATTATGCAAATAAACGTCGTCAGACTGCACAAACTACGGTGTTAACAGAAAGCGTAAATAAAGATTGTCGAATCTAAGCCTTCTAAGCGTGTCGCTAGGTAGGACTGAAATATTGAGGTGGCCTTGATAGCATTGAAGCGTGGAACCGAAAAGTTAATTGAATGGATCGGAGAATGTCTCATCTTGTAGATTATAGTGTGAAAAACGTTTCTTTGAGGCTATTGGCCTCAAAATTATACGTTTTAAGGCTCTAAAACGCTTTGTTTATGAGTTATTTGCCGATATATGTTGACATGTAATGCGGGTTGCATTTTACATGAATATTTCGATGCGTTTTTTTAAAGAAATCATCCATATTTTTAAAGTCAAAATGGAATTCGTCAAGTCTCCGTGAAATTCTCTTTCTTTGGAGCCCTCATTTATAAAGATTGGTTGCGTGTGAGAGCCGGAACCCAAAGGTATACTACTGAAATAATACAGGAGACGAATTTAACAAAACAATAATGTATAGCGAATTAGTTTACATTTGTATTGTATAATTAAAAAAAAGACTTAATACGCCTGTAACAAGTAATGTACTTCAGCTTCCGGGTCAATGACCCCCATCTCGATCAGGTTTTTGTCCAGTTTCCCTGATTCATTGAGCAAATGCTGAGATGGCCCCTTGTTTTACTTCTGGACGTAAATGTAGTTTCACTATGCGCACGTTTTGTTGAGCACTCCTTTTGCTTTTAGTGGTAGGAGTAGAGCTGAGGGTGAGCTATTATTTTGTTAGCAATGCGGAAAAATCGCATCTGCATTTCGTTTACCTTTGCAAGTATCTATAACTCGGGAAAGAAACATCTAGTTTTTCAAATATTGCTAATTTCGCGCTTTTTAAAATTTTATAATTATATCCTTTTTATATTTTATTCAACCATCGTATTTATAGTTAAAATGTTGGGAAGGGATTCTGTAACTTAAGAAACTGTGCGCAAATAATCTTTTCCATACGTCAGACACAGTTTTCACTGTTTTTTTGGCCAAATAAATCAAATCAAAGCAAACATCTAGTTTGTATATCGTAACCGTAAGTATATCAAGTTGAAATTTACATAAACAAGTAACATTGATACTCGTTCTTTTACGTACTTTTTTAATGTTCATAAACGGCACAAATACTTTTATCTCACTTATTGAAACATGGATATACAAAATGTAAATACTGAAAGCGTATAATAGGAAACATGCACCTATGACCCACACTTGATCACGTATAAACGGTTCTCGGTCGAATCCGCTCTTGATTGAAATAAAAAGGAATCAAATTGCACAAAGCACTTTCTGTTAAATACAAAACGATTATTCATTAATAACAAGATGGCTAGATATTCTATATATGCGTCACCCGAAGACGTTTGTGTAATTTTACCGGCACTGTGAGATCTCCGACTTTAACATGAAATAAACTAACCTATGTTTTGTATGTGCATGAAATAAACTAACCTAACTTAGTTTATTTCATGCACATACAAAACCTCCCGGCACATAATAACTTCTGCTGAAAGCAACAACCACATGAAGCGCGGTAATTAATAACACACCGTAAGAACATAAGCAATGTGAATTTCGATTTGAACGCCGAAAACTCGCACAAAACGCTGCACGGCCATTCTCAAATCATGAAACACCACATGCACGGGAGCAAACGACCACAGACTACCTTGATCACGTGACAATTTCGCTTCGGGGCCTGAGTGAAGCAGGCCTTGCATTTCTCACAATTGACGCCTCTATCAGCACTTTTCCCGAGCAAAATACGTTCTAGGGTTGGTGTCAATGATGCACTGGAAATGGTGTAGTTCTCTCGTGCGAAATGTTTTTGCTCTCACGAAATCAATCATTTTCGAGGTTCAGAAGTTTGCGACTTTTCTTCTGTAATAATTTACATCGTTTAGGTGTGATTCAATACATTTACTATAAATAAGATAAGTAAATATTTTCTTTCCGAGTATTTTGAGCTCCTTTCATATCCTGCATTTCCAAGTGCTTGGTAACAGGACATCTGCTCATTGAACATATGATCTAAAGGTAAAATGATGTCATTTTACCCCATCGGGAATTTTCATGAGAAAACGCGCCTTTGCAGATTATGTTTTCTGTGCGCCATCTGTAACTGAAGTAAGTTTGGAGGAAGAAAAGAAGAAGGAAGGGGACGTCACTAACTTTGAAAACAGCTTGCAATCTGGAAGGAACCAATCCACAATCACAACTACAAGAAGCATTGGACACAGCCAGCCACCCATTCCCTCAATAGAAATTTTTCCCGAGATTGTTGCATCTTTGGTATCACCAAATTCGTTCTGACCAGCAAACCTTGTGTGGAAGAAGGGAAGGCGAATGTCGCTGAGAAGCAGCTGAAGTTGCAGTTCAGACGTGCTGCTGAACAGGCTAAAATGAAACTCTGTTTTAATAAACCTGAAGAGAAAGGATGATGAAGACGTGGATTTTACTGGTGATATGATGATGATGATGATGATGATGTTGCTTGTCTCTATTGTAAATGACTTATATAGATATTTCAAATCATCCAGAAGACCTGAATTAAATGTCTGAAGTGTAATATGTGGACCCATACCGAGTGTAGTGGGGTGTCACGAAAAACAAAAATGTTTATTTGAGATATATGAGTAAGAAATGAGATTTTTGAATGCCATTAGCACCTATGTCATTTTACTCACACACAGGATAAAATGACATACTGGAGCATTTTCGAAAAATGCGTTATTACAGACATATAAGACATGTTATTTTATTAACTGCTATTTCAACTAGTTTAGTTATCTTGTAATCTTGTAAAAAAATAATGGATCCATCTTAAAAAGTATAGCTAGTGGAACATTTTTTTCTTTAGGGTATGTCATTTTAAGGCAGTTTCCCCTACATGTTCTGTATAACGGATGGAGCTAATTACACTGAATAACATGACATAAGTATATTTTTTATGTAATATTTTAATTAAAAAAAAACAACAACACAAACATATATTCACATATCATAATATTACGTGACCATTACAAATAATGCGAGGAAGTACGAACTGTTGGAGGGCGAGTAGTTTGACTCTTTTCAATGTAGCATTATTGTTTTCCAGTGTTTTGACATGAACATATGTATTATATAGTTTCGTATATTGCTTGACAGAAATTCACTGTAAAAAAAAATAATTTGGCGTTTCATAACTTAAGACTTTTTTGAAAATGACATTTAATCGAGAATATAAATTATATTTTCACGGTATTTTCATACCGAATGGGAGTAAAAAGTGGAGCTAAAGGCGACATAATCATGTAGACCGATTCCATACTCGCACATGCGTATAAGAGGACGAAATTTGTTGCACCAGCTAACACTGTTGGTCAGGGTCGTTTTAATGTAACACGTGCTACGGCCTCACAATTTTCGACGCCTCGCGCTTTGGCAACTTTTTATAAATAATACAGAAATTTAGTTCACAAAAAATTGAAAATAAAAATTAATTTTATATTGTTTAAATATATTTTCCAGTCCACCAAGAGATAGTAAATAGTAATGATAAGCATAACATACTCTTCAAGTATTATTGTTAATCATGAAAGTATTCAAAACATTTTGCGATGTCTCAGAGATTGTCTCAGAGATTACTAGAAAATGAAACTGTGGCTTTCAAAGAAACCTTTAGATAAAATAAGATTCATAATATGACAGTAGAAACAATACTCCATTGACCCGCCAGTTTTTCAATTCCGAAAAGATTCGTGAAGACGAATTACTGTCAAACTGTATAGAGCCAATGAATTTTAAATATTTTTATTTTTAGATTGGTTGATTAGTAATTCCTGGCGCGTCAACTGCTAAGGTCTTTTGTCACGTAAGTGTAGTGCATGTTTGCATCGTGGGAGTGGCGATGATCTTGGCTGGCGAGATCCGACGCCGACCTACGTCGGTTTGCGGGGGTTTTCCCCAACCAGGGATCTCCCACCAGCGTGACACCACTGCAGTCAGGACAAGCTCTGAGCTTCCTACTACTTTCTCTACATGCGTGGTAGTGTGGTGCATCTGAGCAGGGGCAGATCCAGCCGTTGGGGGGGGGGCATCATAAATTTTTGTTAAATAATAAAATTTTTTTTATTATATTGTATTTTATTTATGTACTGTAGATACGATATTATACAATATTATTGTTTAAATAATTACATAATTCGAACATAAATAAATATTTAAATCATTTTTGCCAAATAAAGGAAGGTAAACGAAAACTCGAGGTCTTTTGGTTCGGCCATGCCCCCCCCCCCTGAATCCGTCAGAGCATGTGAGTGTGCGTGTGTGTGTATATAGGAGGGTGGGAGAAAAGGACAAGGAAGAGGAAGGAAAGATCGCGCGTGGTCCGTGGTCCTCTTTGTTAAGGCACTGCTTTGGCATTCGTTTAGTGTGGGAGCAGGTCTTTCTCCGCACTAACTATGGTCTCTAGAATCCAATTCTGTGGCCAAAATGCAATTTTTTAACTTTCATAAATGGTATCAAAAATGGCATCTTGGCATAAAAAATGTGAAGTAAACACATCAAAGTTACCTGTTTGCATCAACTTTGTTTACTATTGGTCCCCTTAAAACCATCATAAGACTTGTTCTGTACGCTTGTCCAAGTTGGACAAATGCAGCTAAATATAACGTCAACAAAATACAGATAATTCAAAACAAATTCCTAAGAATCATCACTTAAGCCCTCTGGTTTATTTCCAATAAGCAATTACACCACGAATTTAACCTTAAGCCCATCGCATACCACATAGCCTTCCTTGCCAATAACTTCTATACCAACCAAACCCTCATCAATCAAGGTAGACACATTAGCATCGGTAAATATAATGAAACCCCAACAAGAACAATAAATAGAATTCCTATCCACTCATTTCTAAACATTTTTGCAAATATTAATGATTCTTAGAGGTGCTCGGTGAGTCTCATCAATTGTAGTGTTCAATAGATTTAGTTTATAGTAAATTAGATGAAAGCAAATGGAGAGTTGTAAAAACTGAACTTTGTATAACAATCCTTTATAAGATAATTAAAAAAAAAACCTATTGGCCCCCCTAACGCGAGGCATGTTTTTTAAAGTTGATTTTTCCCAGTTCGGCCTCCGCGCCGAAGTGCGAGCCGTCAAGCCAAGGTGAAGTTTTAAAGTGTTCTGTCTTTGCATATTTATTCTGTTTTGTTTGAAAATGAGCATTTTGTTATCCTCTGTAAATGTAGTTTTCACAGCAATTACTTTTAATGCACAATTCAATTCACTGTTCCTAAAATTTACCACTTTATCTATATTTCTGTGAAGTTTAGTTCTATTGATAATAACTTGAAAATTTTAATTGAATCATTTTCATCATCAGATGAACATCGCCTTATGTTTTGTAAAAAATCAATTGAAACAAAAACAAAACCTTTCCAGGGATCATACGAAAGGTGTCTGGTTTAATTGTGCAAGCGGCAAGTATTGCAGCACATTATGAAAGAAAGTGAAAATTGTTTTAAAACAATTAAGAAAACAGTAAATTGTTTTAAAAGAATACAGATTATAAACAGGTAAAGTGAGGAGACTGCGTGTTTCAAGAAAAAAAAAATTACATATTTGAAGAAGCGCTGGATCTTATTTTAGGTAATTGAAGAAATTAAAATTTGAGTATAAATTGTAATTTACATTAGATAATAATTTAAGATCCCCACAATATTTGAAACACAAACACAGTGCAGTATCTATCCCGACTACAATAAGATTTGGAATTGTAAATATATAAGTGGATAATCTACTCATGGAACATTATTACAAACGACATTAGTTGTGGAACTTTACACAGTATTTTGGATCACAAATAGAAAGGAATGGTGTTTTAGTAAGAAGTCATTCAGCATATTGACTGTGTGCTACATATTAGCAATATTAATGCGGAAGTAATTTGTAGTTACAGCTTTGAAGACATTTTGGGTTTACCAATGTATATGCAAAAATTCGATATTTATGGCTATCATTCTAATCTTCGATTGCAATGCTGATAACCCCGTTTGCAGACAAAATATGATGCCACTTATAAATACAGGTTTACCATTAAGTTATTTGGGAGAAGATGTCATAAGTAAGAAAAATATACAAATATGATCGACAGCATCGATCAAGAAAAAGCGACAGGTAGAATAATTTGAAATATATTTTCATGAAGCAATCGACGTACGTTCCAGTGAGTTCTAGCACTTATTTAGAAAATAGGATAATACTCCAAAAAGAATTACATCGCCCTTCTGAAATAATAGCTATACTGACAAAGAACAAAGAAAACGCTGAAGTCACAGAGAAGAAGTAGTAATAGTAGAAGAAGAAGAAGAAGGTGCAAAAATGGAGAAGATGATTTGAAGAATGATTAAAGTATTTTGAAAGATATTTTAATTTCAGTAGATTATTAGATGTAGTGTAATTAGATAGTTTAATTAGGTTTTATGCTGTATAAATTAGTTAAGCTGACATATATTAATTCATTATTTTATACTGAAATCAGGTTAACGGGGCTTAGTAACTTGACTTCAATATATTATTTATGGTCGTTAAGGATACTCCATGTTTCAACATTTTAGTTAGAAATATAAATATTTTGTGAATTTTGTACTTTTTTCTGCAGAAAAGTGGTTCCCAGTGGGGAACTGATTAATTGTATTCGGATCTGGCCAGAAGATACAAAGAAATTTCCAAAAAGGTGTTTTTGCTTTTTTAGCGCTGCGATCTTAGCGAGTTTGCCGGGAATTACATCAACGACACCTAAATACGAGATCTCGTATCTCTATCTCTCAGATCTCTAATCTTAGATCTATGTAGGAGGCGTTGATTGAACCCCAGAACCCAGAGGCATAATCGCTTCGTGACACCATATTTTTCTTTCACGAGCAGTATTGCCTTGAAACTTAATTTTGAAGAATTAAATTTAAAGAATTTCAAGTGAATACGGAAAAAACAAAACTGCGAGTAATGCTAGAGAATGAATGGACGTTCTTACGTTCTACTTCCCACTTTTAAGTTCTGTGTGCAAATACCGACTTTCAAATGAATGTGACTAGCAACTTATTTTTATTAAAACATAACTAACACCTTATTCACTTAAAAATACAAAACAGTTACCTTTTAGGGTAACTTAGGATCAGATAATAACGCAGAAGAACAGCTTAAGGTGATCATTCATGTTCATAAATGATCACCTTTATGCTGCTTTATAATAGCATAAAAAACGTAAAAAATGTAGCTGTGTTAATTGCCAATTATTCGCATCATCCATACCTGCAAGTATTTTTTACGGCGATTAGAATTTTGAAATAGCAATATTACCAGTTCATATTCCAGAGATAACATACAAGGTCAATGAATGTTGAGAATATTTGGAACGGGAGTACCAAATATCATTACCATTAACCAAGTAACAGGTATTACGATTCATTGGTAAGTCTAATACACTCGAAGAACATTTTTGAACAAAGCTAGGCATGAAAGGAATTTTCAACACATGAAAATATTTTAAAACTATTACAGCGTCTGCGATGCCACATTCAACTAGTTTAGATAAATTAGAAAAAAGAGCATTTCAAAAGTAATCGATTATTTTGAAGCTGGCAAATCCCGTAAACTCCGAAGAATATAACGTGGAATGTACCTATTTTCTTGTTAGGTTATATAAATATATATATATTACTTTCTGTTGTATGCGGGTCGTTTTAAAACGGACCTATATTATAATATTGTAAAAATATTAATTTTTGATGCAAATAATAATTCTAGGTTTACACAAAAAAGTTTGTACTATTTTCCTCTTTATTACAAATTTTACTCATTCAAGAAACTATGAACACTCGTTTAGGAAATTTGAAATTAGTATTCATTAGATAAATTCATTCATAAGAAAGACTACATCAAATATAAATTACGAAATCCGGATATTCTGCGTATTAAATGCTCTAAATATTTGGGAATTGTACTAAATGAGGATCTAAGATGGAGAGAACATGTAAATTACGTAGTGAAAAAGGTGTGGAAGACATTGCATTTTGTGAATAGGGTACTTAGGAAAAGGAAGTGGAAAATAAGGAAATTAGGGTATCACTCTTTTACGGTCTCTTCAAGAATATAGCGCCAAATGTTGGAATCCACATCGTTTAGGGTAAAATCCCTCGAAAAGTACAAACATAAGCTGCAAAATTTGTTATGAGAGGTTGTCCTAATGCTGAATTTATATCGTGTGAAGTTTCGGGAAAACTCAGAGAGAAATGTCGACTTTGTACTTATTAAAATCAATAAGAGATGATTGTCCATGGGTGGAAGCGGGGGTAATCAAAGCCGACATACATCGAGCGGATGCTTCGAAAGTTCAGAAAAGAAAACAGAGAACAGATGTAGGTAAATTCTTATTTGTAAGAAGAACAAAACAAAATAGGAACAAATTATCTGCAACGATGCTGAAGACTTTCCCTCAGAACGTCAAAAAAAATTATAGTAGATTAAATAAATTGTGTTTTTAGAATATATTAATATTAAAATTAATTATTTTATATTATTATTACTATAATTATTTTATATTAGTGTATAAGCTATAGCAAAATAGGTTTAGGATGTTAATTCTGTATATTTGTATTCAGTAGATATGTAATTATGCTTATTATGTTTGTTTGATTGTTTCGTGTATTTTAAGTAAGTGCAGTTTGAAAATGCTACCACTGGAAATACATGTAGTACTTAGTACCGCAATAAATATTTTATTCTATTTCCTTTCTTTGTCATTTTCTCTCATCCTTTCACCCAACGTCTAAACTCATGATGGTCATGCCATGGGCCTCGCGGATCTTTAAACCGGACCTGCTGTTGGTTGCAGTCATATTGTCGACAACGATGAAGTATTTTGAATGTAACAAAGAGCGTGGAATAGTGATTTCAGAATACTAATTACAAGGTATCTTGCATAATTAAATTGATTGGCTTGGTAATTACCATAACGTCACTAAAAATAAAAATAAATAAAAAAAACAACGGAAAATGTCATTTTCAAGCTCACTCCGAGAATTCTATGTTTCTGTTCTTGTTTATTTTTGTAGTATTTTAGGAATGACCGGAAAAACTCGAGACTCTGGCAGACTAAACGGGTGTGTGGTTATTTAAATAATTGGGTTTACAAAAATTATTGAAATTACTGTAACTACAATAATATTCTGAAATAACTAATTAGTCGAATAGGAAAATCTTCCTTCTTCCGTATTCCTTCTTAGAGCCTCTCCAGCTACGAGATCCAGTCTCGACTCCCGTCCAGACTACGACCACCTTCCTCCACCATCATCCAAACGAAGAAAAAAACCACGTCACGCCTTGTCGCAATACTAAAAACCAATAGGTGTGCCACCAGGAAGGTCAACAAATGCTATTTGAGACGATGCGGAACGTAAACTACGGAAACCGGTTCATCGCCCCACTTCACCCCGCCGAGTCAGCGCGAAACGCGGAGCGCGCCGTCACCGTTGCCGTCGCCCCGCCGCCCCCGCCGCCCCGCCGCCCCCGCCGCCCCCGCCGCCCCGCCGCCCCCGCCGCCCCCGCCGCCCCGCCACCGCCCCGCCGCCCCCGCCACCCCCGCCGCCACCACCGCCCCCGCCGCCCCCGCCGCCCCGCCGCCTCCGCCGCCACACCCGCCGCCGCCACCGCCGCCGTCCCCCCAGCCGCCCCCGCCGGCATCGCCGCCGCCGCCGCCGCCACCGCCGCCACTGTCACCGTCGCCGCCGTCACCACCGCCGCCGCCGCCACCGCCGCCACCGCCAACGCCGCCGCCATCGCCACCGCCACCGCGCCACCGCCACCGCCGTCACCGCCACCGCCACCGCCACCGCCACCGCCACCACCGCCGCCGCCGCCACCGCCATCGCCACCACTGCCGCCGCCACCGCCACCGCCACCGCCACCGCCGCCGCCGTCACCGCCGCTGCCACCACCGCCACCGCCGCCGCCACCGCCGCCACCACCGCCGCCACCGCCGCCGCCGTCGCCACCGCCGCCGCCACCGTCACCGCCGCCGCCACCCACGCAGTGGTCCCGCGCACAACGCCGCCCGGTCCAGCCCGGCCCCTTTTCGCGAGGCGAGGCGCATCGCGCTTCGCAGCGCGTCGTGTCGCTTCGCGTCGGCGGGGTAACGAGGAGTTTCCTCATCGAGAGCACGCGAACGCGTCAGCGGCCCCGCGCCGCCACGGCCTCCGCGGCGGCCGCGCGTCTCTCGCCGCCGCCGCCGCGGCTATTTTTGAAAGGGGGCGGAGCGACCGCCGCCCTTCCTACCCCGCCCCGCCCCACTCCTCCCCGCCCCACCCCGCTCCGCCTGCTCCGCCCCGCCTCGTCCGCCCAGATTGCGCCTGTGTCTACGCAGTGTCCCCGTTCGCGCACGCACCCAGTCGCCAGTGCACATGGTCTTGCGGAATTCTGGGGCACATCGTTATACACGTTACGCTCATGTTCTTTTATATTAAAAATCACAAGTCTAAAGTCTTGCAGAAGAAATTATGTTTATTATATCAATCTTTCAATATATGATCCCAATTCTTGTCAGCAAGGAATGTCCAAACAAAATTAATTCTTATGATTATTTTATTCTAAAATGTAAATATACCTTATTACAATTTATTCTTGAAAAATAAAGTGTTCATGGATAAAAAACTACTTTATTGTCCATATCTAAAAGGGTCATTATGTTGCACTGCTTGTAAATGCGATAAAATGAAAGAAAAGAGAAATCTGATGACGGGAAAATCTTCACCGAAAAAACTTAAAAACAGAATATTGTAAAAGAACATTGTCATTGATTCAGTATACCATTTTTATTTGGAATGACAATGCTTATTAATCTTGGAACTCGTCGGGAGGGGGAGTAAAGCTTTCAGTCTCATACACATAAATCCTTGAAAGCTTATTATTAATACAGTGTATTGTAATAGTGAAAAGAACGGCGTTTTCAAATGGAGAAGTTTTTGGAGGTTATGGTTGGTACCAATCTTGCAAGGTTTTGCCACTCACAGTGAATTATTTTAATTGCTTTTAGGAAGTTTGTACTTCAATGACAATACGCACGTTGACTTTCACCAATTCTGTGGTCACGGCGTAAAAATTTTTAAGTCAAAAATCTTAGTTTGGAGAAAACAAAGGCCACCGCCTGTTCCTATGCTCAACGCAATTTCCCTACGCTTTTTTTGTCGTTAAGGAGTCAACATTTGAATTCGGTCGTTTTACTAAAATAAATTATAGATACTTAACTTGTAGTCTCAGTACTTAACCCAATTTTGCCAAAAATTGACTTAAGAACTTTTACCCCGTGACCACAGAATTGACGTTCCTTTGAATATACGGCGTTGGCCACGCGTCGATCATCATTCTCACCTGTCGTTCCTGCGTGAGTCTTCGCAGCAGGAACGGATTATAAGCAGCGTCGAGGGAGGGAGCGAGGGCCGCGACGGGGACCACTGTGCGGGGGGGGGGCGGGGCGGGTGCAGGGCCGCATCCTGCGAGGCGGCGGCGGCGGTCGGGCTGGGCCGCTTTCAGCGCCGCCGCCCCCATCACCGTCACCACCACCTGCACCACCTTCCCGGCTGTCGCCGCAGCGGTCGCCCCTGTGGCTGGCGCTTCTGCCGCCGCCGCCTCCGGTACCATCACCCCCGCCGTCATCACCGTTGTTTCTCTCGTTGCCATCGCCTCCTCCTCCTCCTCCTCCGCCGTCGCCACTTTTACCATCGCCATTGCCGTCACCGCCAGCACCGCCACCTCCCCCGCCACTACCGCCACCTCCCCCGCCATCACCACCGCTGTCGCCGCCGCCGCCACTTTTACCGTCGCCATTGCCTCCACTGTCGCCACCGCCGCCATCACCGCCGCCGTCGTCGTCACCGCCGCCGCCGTCGCCACCGCCGTCGCCACCGCCGTCACCACCGCCGTCACCACCGCCGTCACCACCGTCGTCACCACCGCCGTCACCACCGCCGTCACCACCGCCGTCACCACCGCCGTCACCACCGCCGTCACCACCGCCGTCACCACCGCCGTCACCACCGCCGTCACCACCGCCGTCACCACCGCCGTCACCACCGCCGTCACCACCGCCGTCGCCGCCGTCGCCCCCGCCACCGCCGCCGTCGCCACCGCCGCCGTCGCCGCCGTCGCCGCCGTCGCCGCCGCTGTCGTCGCCATTGCCGCCGCCGCCGCCGTCGCCGCCGCCATCGCCTCCTCCTCCGCCGCCACTTTTACCGTCGCCATCGCCGCCGCCGCCGCCGCCGTCGTCATCGCCGCCAAAGTGCCGCCGCTGCCGCGGCACTGGGCGGTCGGTCAGTGCGTCGGCAGGCGCGTCGGCCGCTGCGCTGGCCAGTTGGACGTCGCGGGAGGCGCGCTGCCAGCAGCCAGCACCGCCATGCACGGCGCCCGGCCCCAGCGCCGCCCCCGCGCCTAGGCCTCCGCCCCGGGGCCTCCATGCTGCACGGTGAGAGCCTTTGCGCACTTCGCTCCACGACTTCACACTTAGAATACCTCCGAAAAAAGTTCAGAGGAAGTGATCGACACCTACGATCGCTGGTTTGCGCAATCGTTTTTATTTCGATACGCATGTCGTACGAGTGCGCAATTCACATGACCTACTCAATTTCCTTCATCGTAGTTGTCGTGAGGATGTAGATTTTAAATCATCGATTTCGTGAGTTGATTACGATTGATTTAGGATTTTGGAAACTCTAACCACCTAGCAACAACTCGCTTGCCCAATGTTGTTTTATTGTTAACAAGTTGTTTTGGCTATTCTTTATACGGATATGATTTTTTGAGAAGGATAATTACTATGAAGTTTTTATACATGCTTATTTTCTTATTCGTTTTTTGAATGTCATTTAAACAGCAATTGCTTTGAAAATATTTTTTTAATAAATTTGTAAATTTGAAGAAAAGTAGCATTGATTAAACATCTAAGAAAAAAAATATTTATAAAGAAATATCTCGAGTGATTATAGACCGGTTGTTAAAAACGTAAAATATTCACATGAGTACAGCCCGAGATTCTAAAGCTTCTTTTTTCTCTAGATTCCAACTCTTTCATGTCGATGTTGACAGCATTGACATTTTTGCGGGAGAACGCCAAGAGCTCGGGGCCACCCTTTTTTACACTCGTGTGAGTCGATATTCAAGGTTTCCCCTCCTATTGTAGTTGGGAGCATCTGGGACACATCTGGAGGTGTGACGTGCTAGCGAGCTGCCCACGTGTATAATATGAGGGCGTGTCGAAAAATAAACAAATTTAATTTTGGATGTTTTGTTTTTCGTATTCGGATGTTTTTGTTTACAGCTTTTAAGCACTGTGGTCGCTTTTTTATACTGGGAATGGATATCGATATGGTGGATTGAGATATCGATTTTAAAAATACTTTTCTTGCAAATACGAAATCCTTTGGTCAAGTTGAAAAAATATTTATGAAATTGTTAGCATTAATCATAGATTAAAAACACGCAAAAACACACAAATTTTTGAATGAATTATTATTATTATTATTATTATTATTATTATTATTATTATTATTATTGTTGTTAATAATAATATTAATAATTCAGGGATTATTGTATCACTATAGCACACGTGTAATATTTTACGAGACATTTAAGTATCTCTTTATTAGTTTTAACATTATTTTAATATTTCCTTTTGTAACTATTATCAGTATCGTTGTTAACGAAACAAAAAATAGTTGGCGATCATTTACGTAACAAAACCAAAATTAAATCGCAATTATTCGTCTCAGATGTTAGTTTCTTCATAATTCAAAATTATTTGGCCATTATTTATTTATTAGTCAAAATTATTTTGCCCTTCACGAATTTTTACGTTCAGCTTAAACTAATTTTGAAGTGAATTAGCCTCAGTTAACAGTATTTATAGATTCCTTGAAATAAGTATGTTTATGAATTACGTCGCATTTTGTTCGTCTGTTAACCAAATACGTTTTAAGTTTTGAGGTGCTGAATTTCCTCTCAGTTCTATTTCAGATACCTTGAAGAGTAGAAAAGTCTAAAAATATTATCTTCGAATATTTCGGTTTATCACTAAGAAAAAAAATAGATATTTAGACCGAATCCGTTTTATGTATCTACATTACTAATTTCCAATACGCGTGGAAATTGAAATAAAATTATGCAGCCTCAGACCACGTGAGATGTGTCTCATGTTTTCATTAGATCTCAGGAACTTTAGAAAAATCCTAAAGCCATGCGACAGATTTCGATTTTGATTGAAAAATCGAAATGTTTGATTTAGGTATTCTGCCTACTCTCATTCTGCGCGTACCGACTAAATTATCCTTGCTTATGGAGTAGTTGAAGTCATAAAATAGCAAGGCTCCAATGAAGAGGACGCCGACCATTATATATACAATATTGTATTTGCTATTAATGTATTGCATTAAGGAATATTTATATATAAATTAATTACAGTATTTGTGAAGGCTATTTAAGTTAAAACCTTTAACTTGGTGCATTGTTATTCAAGTGTGTTTTATTTGTTATTCTTGAGCACTGTGCATACTACTTTTTGGAAAACTATTATTGAGGTTTTGTTTAGTAGCATATTTACTGCGGTATGCATCTAGTTTTTCTTCTATTTACCGAGAGTTACAGTTGTCATTTTAGCGAACATGAATCATAATATTTGCTTGTTCAAATTTATGCCAATTATTTCAAATAATTGGAATCATATTTTAAATAATAGAATAAGTATTATCTACTCAACTAAAATACGAAGTTATGTGTTTTTGCGATCGTTAATTATATTGTTTCATTCAATGTAATTTGTATATCATTATTTCCATTATACACATAAATGAAAGTAGATATGTGCTAAGATTTTGTAGAGGATAATTTATCATGTAAACACGTTGTGAAAAAATAATAGAAAATGAGTATAATTATAACATTATTTTGAATTCTTCCTGCATTTTCAAGGTTCTTTGTCGTTATTTCAGCTTAAGCTAATACGCAGAGTGGACGCAGAACAATTTTCTGAAACCGGAAGTGAGTTGGTGACCGTGTCGCAGCACGATCTCGAAGAACAATCTTCTGAAGGCTAACTATTTTCGTCCGTGACGTTCAACCGATTATTGCACTTTCTGTCATTATAGTAGAATTCAATGTTTTTACCCTGATATTAAATCACACACATCTGAAAAAGATACCTATTTTATAACCGCAAGTAAGTTGTACATGATTTTTTAACTAAAATAAATTTGCACCTACTTAAAAAAACAGGTATGAAAATTTCGGGAAGTTATATTCCAAATAATCTGTGCTACTACCTATCTTTATGTGCATTACATTAAATCGCCAAATCATCCAAAAAGGATTCATGCAAATACTTTTGTGATGTATGTGTCAGTGTTTCATGTTTCAAAATTGGGTCCTTGCTTATTTCTCAACCCCACCAGCAGACAACTGTTGCTATTATGCAAAGCGCTATTCCGCCGAGCCACTTGCGACCCTAAATATTCTAACCGTTACGCGAAGGACCTACATAATCGCTGAAGATCCTTCATCTGAATCAAACCCAAAGAAAATACACGAATCTCGTTCTTGCAACATGAACAAGGAGTTCAAGATCAACAATATGCTTCACTCTTGACAGAACACAATGGGTCGCACAGAATTACGATCCACAAGAGAAAACCTGCTGGGAGAAAACAAACGAGAACAGAGTCTAAGAACGTTTTCAGTGCTCGCTAGAGCAGATTTATTACGAGTTTCTGGTGCAGTAGCCATTATTCGTAGACTCTGTCTTGTATCAAGCTGAAGGGTGAAAGCAGGAAACTGTTTTACATTCGAGTGACGCTAGAGCCCTGCGTCAACCGACTTGGTCCAGAGGCATACACCTTTTGCTTTGACCTAGTTCTCTCCGGGATGATCAGTCACAAATGCTTCTGGCATTTGATTGTGTCTCACAAAATAACGAGGGTGGATTAAAGATAACCTGTCTCACAACACATTCTGAGATGCTCAAATGAACAGTTTGTTGAATTCTAAAATGCTTTATAAGTAGACCTCAGGACTACTAATGTTGGTTATCTTACGCACGTTTCAACAACGTCAAATGCCGCGCAAGAAAGACGAAATAAAATCTGAAATTGTGAAGAAGGGAAATACAGAAGTTAGAATGTCTGTTAAAGAAATGATTAAAAAATTGATGACGTTTCGGAGACGTTTTCACACAAGCGAGTAGATAAACAAAATCAATATTTCACATCTACTTAATACTTGACGGCATAATACTGTTAGTACTACACAGTATTAGGTGAAATTGTAATTTTTACAAATTAACACACATATTAGTGTAGTCAGTCTAAAACAAACAGGGAAGGCACCTTTCGTTTAGAGCAGCTTCTTATATTGGACTTGTTAAATTTGTAGTATTATGTGTGTGTTGCGGTTGATGTTCAAAATCATGCTAATTCGCAAACAAGCCGTTTAACGTCCATTTTATCCGAAATGGTCGAATAATGTGCGAAGTAGGAATAGCTTCGTAGCTCTTTGGACTTAAGCCGGATGAAGTGCACATCAGCCAACGCGAGGTGGATAGGGTAGGGTAAGTACGTCACGACGACGTCTGGTTCTCGTACGCAGAAATGCGTTTAACGAGAACCAGATTGCTGGAGATTTCTAGCGCTAGTGAGCCAAGTGTATTTGAGTGCAACCTGTGCCTGTTGTGAATTTCTTTTTCCTCGATAGCACCTAACCCAACCAAACCTCGTTGTGTCTCAGTTGACCCTTCGCTACACATTTCCAAGTTGGCGACGAGGCTCCGGTCTTTGACCTTCCCGATTGACATAAAACAATCTTGAGTCTGTGCAACGCGTAATTTCCAATGGATTTTAAAGACAAAATACTACTCACAAACACACAAGATCTCAAATTTTGGTAACAGACATTGTTATTCTTTCATTATATGTAGCATCGGGCTAACGTACGAATTAACGGATAATCCTAACATTAGCCATATCTCGGACTTCAGCCGTAATGCAAAACTTCAATAAGCTGATTCTTAATATTACCTTATAAAACATTCAGCATGCGATAATTTCAAATTATGTAACTTCTGATCATTAGAAGATAACACTACAAATAACTTATTTTAAAGAAAATTTAATTTCTTATAAACTTTTCAATGGCAATATTATTATAAACTAAGGGATAATACGCTGCAAGATAAAGTTTGAAATATGAGGTAATAAAAACAGATTTTTTCCAGACCTTTTCGATTTTCGCTAGGGAATAATTCAAGAGCTACTCAAAACAAAACAAAAAACGAAAAAACCCGAAACACTATCATTAAAAGTGTTCGCTTTTATTTTGTTTATAAAAACGTATTCGCTACGACGCACCGTTGTCCACATATAAGCAAAAACCAAAAATAGGAACTTACGTTCTTCCGTTCTCCGCGCACCTCGTCCATCCTGGAATTTTTCGTAATGTTTATTTTCTATCTCCTCCAAACATAGCCCTGTCCTAATTTTTGTTTTACTTTTGCTTTTGTGATTGCGATTAAAACGTGGGTTGTCTCTGTCGCAGACGCACCATGACCTCCAACGCCATCCGTGGCATTCGGCGCAAGAAGTCCACGTTATCGGAGGTGAAGGTGGCTGTGGTGGGGGCGCCCGCCGTTGGGAAAAGTGGTAAGCGGCATGCCAAAGAAGTCGCAGTAGTGCGATTGGTTGATTATTTTGTGTTTCCATCAACTGCTACGAAATTGGTATCGTAAGTGTAGTGCATGTTGTATCACTGAGGTGGCCGTGGGTGGCGGGTGGTGAGATCCGGCACCGACCTACAAGCGGACTTTGTTTTCACTTCCAAATATCTCCCGCCTGCGGGACACCGTCCGAAACGGGACAAGCTCTACGCTCCAGACTGGTATCCCGACCGGTGTAGTAGTGTAAAGCATGTACCTGTAAGTAAAGGGTGAGGATAGGACGAGGAAGATGAAGCAAAGATCGCGAGCGGTCCATGACCCATTTATTAGGGTACATCTCCGGCGTTCGCCTGGTGTTCATCCAACAACGAAAAACTACAGTCAAAGCAGCCGGCCGCTAGAATTCTCTTCCAGAAGTGAATTCGACCTAGCTATCTAGCTAGTGTCGAAAATCCTGCCGTTAGGACTGCAACCATAAGACGTCTCGGTCACAGGGATTGTAATTAATCATTGCATGCCCTGAGCCACCTCAGCCGGTAATTATACTCGTCTTAGAAGTCGTCCAACATTGCGAAGATGATCTGAGACTAGGATACAAAAAAAGGGATTTCAAGCTGCTCTAGATATTTGTGAGTAGAGGTTCTCTTGCACGGTTTCAACACTTAAGTGGTGATGTGGACAGCATCATCCGCTTCTCTTAACTCTTGAGACGTCTGACGTAACACTAGTTACAGAGCCGAGTGTGTATTCATGAAAGCCTTTTTGGAGAACAGTGGCGAGAAAATAACTCTTGCCCCTGAAAACTTGAAATGCGGTCGTTTATTTAGTTGTCGTTCATCTTAGCAGTAATTTTATAATCATACATTTCCCAATTTGATAAAAAATGTCCAGATGCTACGTAGAAAATACAGCTCTACGCTCTTCAGTAAAGTTTAACGAATACCAAAATCTCAAAATTTAAAGCGAGATAGCAAATAAGTCTCCAAATTAATAAAGTTGCTTAATATTTCATAATAGGTCAATGACTACTTTTCTAATTATATTTCGGATCTCGGGATCATGAATGTTTGCTCTCTATTTAAGATTATTTTTCATCAGAGACACTTTCCGTCCCGATAAACATGTAATGAAGTACTATGAAAATGCAGAAAACGTCGACATGCATTGTACTATTAGGTGGTAATATAAAATATTAACAAATAATTAATGAATTTCCGTATTTCATCTTGTATTCACAAAAATTAATGATTTACCAATGGTGATTTCTTATTTATTGTTATAATAATGAAAATATTGTTTCGGGAAATTTGATACAAACACGCAGTTTTATTAGCCGCATCTTGAATGTACGATTATAAATGCACTTATATTGTAAATATATATGTTAACTATAATAATTGGACGGTGTTATGCATCAACCGGCTAAGCGCCATTTTTGAAAAAAAAATGAGATATGGACGCCATCAGCTGCATTGGGCCACGTTCTAAGTGTACGCAAAATTTTGGCGCCAAATCTATAAAAATAGCCTGATAATTATTGAAAAATGTAAACGCCATCAGTCACATCAGGGATTTTATGTTTCGCAACAACCGACTATAAATCCTAGATCTTCAAATCTGCTGTTCTTAATTTCACATTATGTAGGTAAGCGCCAGATATTCTACTCATGTTTGTGTAGTTTGGCGCTTCAATGAATGAAATAATTAAATTACAGTTTTTTGAGCTTCTTCTTCTTCGGCATTTCCCCTTCAGGAGTTTACCGTTTCGACCTCCACAGATCTCGGTTTTCGCAATCACCAGGTCTTAAACTTCTGTCCTCCATGGCTTCTTTGATGTATTTTTCCCATTACAGAGTTGCCCTTCGTCTCTTCCTTCTTCTTGATGGTTGCCATTCCAAAATTTTCTTGGGCCATCTTCCTTCTGGCATCCTCTGGACGTGTCCATACCATTGGAGTGCTTTGTTTTCTAATCTTTTAGTAATTGAACAACTTACCTCCATCTGCTTCCAGACATCCTCATTTCGGACTTTATCATACCGTGTTAAATGTAAACATCTCCTCATATAGTCCATTTCCACCGTTCGTATTTTGGCTCTGATTTTTACTTTCCCGTATACGTACGTATACACGGAGTGATATACTTAGTATAGGGAAAGTTATGTAATGCTGCGCGAAAAAATGGCCAATTTTCGGCGGAAAAAAATTAATTGCTGGGCCGTGAAAACGAATAAGTGGATAAAACCAGTTACTAAATTAAAAAAAAATCCCCTAACACGTGGTGTAGCCAGAAACCCTGTTTTGTAGGTCTTTGATACCGAAAACCCAATTGGAAGGAAAACGTCCGTCTGTCCGTCTGTCTGTCCGTCTGTCCGTCTGAGAACACTGCTAGCCCCTAAACCATGCGTACGATTTCTTCCAAAATGGATACTCCCCAGTCGATCTAATTCTAGTTGAAGCTTTGAGATTTTGAAAAGATTCTTCAAAATTTGGGGGTACTTTACATGAAGCCCCCGGGGATTTTCAAAATTTTCTCAAAAACGGCTCCAAATTTTTTCTTTAAATTTCTTGTATGAATAGAGTAAAATACACTTTTTAACATGGCATAGGTCCGATTTTCACGTAAATCTTTGAATTTTCGAAAATTGTGAAAGTTTGAATTTTTTTCGGCGTCTTTCTTCAACTACAAAATTGAAGATAGAGATTTTTTCTTCAAATAAAATTTGTTCTGCATATTGAGTTCTTTCATGAAGGTCAGGTAAATGTTTCTCAAACTTTTAGTAGTTTTCGTGCAATATTGCGGGCAATATGTGCAATTTAAAAAAATTACAAAAACAAGATTTTCTCAAAAACGGCTCAAAATTTTTTCTTTAAACTTTTGGTAGGGATAGTGGTAAATGTACTCTATCAATGACATAAAAGCCATACTGGTCTATCGGTTGGTTTTTTTAAAAATTACAAAAATGTAAATTTTTTACTTGTCTCTCACGTCGTTAATATTTACATTATCGGCGATTTTTTCACATTATTATATTTCCGAGTATATATGCTTTAAATAATGTCAAGTAAAGTTTCTCGAAAACACAACCGTTTTCTGTGAAAAGTAGCTCAAATTTCGGCATTTTCAGAAATGCTCAAACGCCATTTTCTCGTATATGGCTGCAAATTTTTTCTTGAAACTTTTGTAACGGATTGTGATAATTACACTCTTTAATATGACGTAAAGTTTATTTTGAGCTATTTTTTTTGTTTTTTCAAAAATTATATAAATGAAATTTTTTTTGAATGATCTCTCACGTCTTTAATATGCACATTATCCGCAATTTGTAAAAAATATTATATTTGCGAGTGCAAGTGCTTCAAATAACTTCAAATAAAGTATTTTGAAAACTTCATCATTTTCTGTGAAAATGAACTTCAAATTTCGCATTTTTAGTAGCGCTAAAACGCCATTTTCTCTTGAACGGCACATCTTTTTTAAAAGAAAATTGCCATTTATGACTAGGGTTTATTGTTCTTTAATATTCTAAAATTAATGTTCCCGTTCTACGAATAGGAAACCGAAAAATTAAGAAAATTACAAAAAAATGTACTTTTGGCGGTGATAGATGACAGCTGGCAAGAAAGAGTTTGTGGCAATTCCGAATAGGTAGCAAAGACCCAAGGAAATTAGAAAACTAATACGGGAAAGTCTGTGCCATTCTCTAGCACCACTAGTTTTTATTTGGGGCCACATTTCTCCTCCATATAGGACTATATTTTCTACCACGGTATGAAATATTCTTTTCTTTATTTCTTGTCGGATATTACTATTCCATATCACACTGTGTAGAGCTTTTGTTGCTTTCTTCCCCATTATTATTCTGGAGTTAATATCCTCATCGCATGTGCCAGTGTTACTTATTATTGAGCCAAGGTATTTAAAGTTGTTACAGGATTTAATTTTATCACCATCTATTGTTATGTCCATTAAAGTTCGACCAATACACATTCATTCGGTTTTATTAAAATTTATATCTAAACCCCATCTGTTATATTCTTCTTTAAGTTTCCTTAACATATACTCATTGTCCTCTTCATCTTGAGTAATTAATATTTGATCATCCGCATATAGGAAAGAGTGAAGTTTGTCGTCTCCAATTTCAATTCCCATGCCCGAACACTTTTTGTACCATTTATGCGGAGCTTGCTCAAGGTAAATATTAAACAAAATTGGCGATAAACCACATCCTTGCTTAAGACCTTTGTTTACCAATATATTTTGAGTTACCATTTTTCCAATTTTAATTTTCGCTTCAGTGTTCTTATACAATTTCTTGACAATGTTGATCCACTTTTCTTTTATATTTACTCTTCTCATTGCCTCCCATAGCTTACTTCGCGGAACACTATCGTAGGCTTTTTCAAGAACTGTAAATGTCAGGTAAAGATCTACATTCCTGCGTTTGCATTTCTCAATAATTTGTCTTAAACAATAATGTTGTCCAGGCAGGATCGTCCCAATCTAAAACCACTTTGCTCCTCACTCAAACTAGATTTTTTTTTCTATTTTTTTACTCAAAATACTAGAGAACAATCTTGCTATAGACGGTATAACACTGATGCCTCTATAATTTGTGCACATCTTTTTATCGCCCTTCTTATAAATAGGCGATATATAAGACATGTTCCATTCTGTAGGTGGGTCTTCCCCTAATTCTATTTTATTGAACAGTATTTTTAAATATTTTATAACCTTGTCTCCACCGTACTTGAGAAGTTCCATTCACAGATTTCCTGGTCCAGGAGCTTTGTTTGTCTTGGCCTTTTCCAAGGCAAATTTTCACATCTTTTTCTGTTATTTCCGCCTCACATTCCTGAGAATTGTTTACATCTTTTATTTCAAATGCAAATCTATTTTCTTGTAAAAGTTCGGAGTAATGATGTATCCATTTCAGAGCAGGAATTCTTTGTGGGACGATCTGTTTTACATTATTTTGTCTCATTTTCTTACTAATCTTCCAGGCCTCAGATGACTTATTATATTCTATTGTTCCATCGATGTCTCTACATACTCTATCCCAGTGTTCGTTCATTTACATTCTTACTGCTGCTTTTACTTCTCGTCGCTTCTGAACATATTCATTTCTAGATTCTGGTGTTTTGTCATTCAGCCATTTTATGTATGACTTTTTCTTTTCTTCTGTTGTATTTTCTAGTTCATCTGAGAATTTTTCAGTGCATGGTTTTCTTCTATTCTCTTCTCCAAGAGCTTCCTTTGCTGCTTCAAAAACACTTCCTTTCAAGTGTTCATAAATTTGTGTAGGATTTCCTTCTTTCTCTAGGTCAAGTTTATTTCCTAGTCAATTTTGGTAGAGCATTTTGATGCTATATTGTCTCAGAAGGTCGGTTTTGTAGACTAGTTCTTTATATTTCGTAACTTCTTTTTCCATATTCTTTGCACTAGCTCCTTTCTTTCTAAAACAAATCTTTCCTACTACCATATGATGATTACTAACACATTCAGGCCTTCTAAAGACTCGCACGTCTTGTAATAACGTTTTTCTCGTTCGTCTCATTACAATCAAATCTATTAGAGATTTACGGTTCCTTGTGGGGTCTTCCCAAGTGTACTTGTGGATGTCCTTATGTTGAAATATGGTATTGGCTACAATACATTCTTGTTCCTTGCATAACTCAATTAACCTTTCTCCATTATCATTTGGCATCGTTTCTCCAAACCGACCCACTACATCTTGTTCAGAGCATCCAATTCTACTATTGAAATCGCCCATGATGATCAATTCCGTTTGTTTATTTACATCATCCATAATATCATTCAGCGTACTGAAAAAAACCTGTTTTTCTTGTGTAGAAGCATTGTCATTCATAGCATAAACACCTATAATATTTGTTCTTTGGATATAAACATTTAAATTCACTGTAATAATTCTTTCATTTATGTGTTCAAAATTGGTAACATGTCTCATCCAATTTTTTCTTATAAGTATTGAAACTCCAGATTTTGCCCTCTCGGATTTCGGCACTCCACTCCAGATGTGATAATAATTTCCTAACATCTCTTCTCCACAACCATTCTTTTTGGTTTCCGACAAGACCACAATATCCAGCTTCATCTTTTCTATTTCTACTATTACTTCGCTCTTCTTTGGTTTCAAACCTTGTATATTCCACGTACCAACAGAGATAGTCTGTTTTCTGAGCCAGAGTCGTCGTCTGTTCACATTTATCTTCCGAGGCTTCTGTGTAGAGTTGAATGCGGTTTCAAAACTTTTACAGAGAATGGGTTGCAGGCCCAATTGCTCTAACCCTCTTCCTTTCTCCGGGCTTGGGACCGGCAACGGTAGCTACTGAGGTACTCGATCCCCCCAGCGCCCACCGCTGGCGGAGTTTTTTTTGACCTGAAAATGTAATAAAACCTTTGAACACGATTATCTCAAAACTCCCATAGCCGGTTGATGCAGAACACCGTCCAATTGTTGTAGGTATTTCGGTTAATTATGTTTTAAAATGTGTGATCTTGCAGCCTTATAATCAGGATGGTAGTTGCTCGGTGGATTAACTATCCTATTAAATATGGTAAAAATAGTGAAACTGTGGTATATTAAACATTCTATAGAGAATTTATTTCATTTCTCTATTCTAAAGAACAATATACTATCAGTTTCTGAAATGTACATTTCTTGAAAAATAAGGTAATTACGACTGTTATTGTTTACTGATAATATTCATATTTTTTCAGCCTTGACCGTGCGTTTTCTTACACGTCGCTACATTGGAGAGTATGATCATCAATCAGGTGAGTCGTGATGAATCAATCTTTTCGTAATTTGTAAGTGGTTAATATGTGTCGTATAATAAAAAATTGCATGTCTTTGCAGAAACTCGCTACAAACATGAAATCTTGGTGGATGGAGAACCTGTTCTTTTTGAAATATTGGATACATGCTCGAAGGTAGGATGAAAAGTAAATAGTTAAGTCTTAACTTGGAAGTAAATGCCGCATGTTACTTTTCTAAATGATAAAATCTTTTCTGATTACTTTTTTTATTACGAAAATTTCACCATGTAACACCAAAATAAGAATTGTTTCTTTTGACACAATGCATCTTTTTTTAGTGGAATAAGTGAAAACTCAAATGATAATCTTATGATTGATTTAACCCTTTAGTCGTCATATGGATTACTATTGTAATCCAGTTCTCTTCATTCGCTGTTTATAGCGAGAGCTGACAAACGTTTGTCATGAAAATTTCAGTACCTTTCGTAGAATAACCCAGCTATTGAATTATAGCGAAATACGACTCAAGTGATAACTCCTGCACTAGCGATAAGCGCTGGAATCAGCTTGGATTACAATAGTAATCCACGCTACCAATCACGTTTCCGTTTCTGACCTAAGCTGACATCATGAATACGCTGCAATCGATTCTCTGATTGTTTATGCAAACAACAACAGTGGAAAAAGGGATTTCTAAAGGATCTTGCTTTATCCTTTATGAAACCAGAAATGAAAAGATAAAAAAAAATCTGTGCCGAGAGCAGAAAGAACACACCGGAGACGTCAACTGGGAAACCGAGAAGGGACCAAGGGTTCAGCAGAGTCGCCAGTGGCAACGTGGAAGGCTGTTATCTCTGTGGACGTCAATGAAACAAAAGCACTCGACAGTACTAAGTAATTGTATCCAGTAGGTGTGAATTATTAACAAAATCTGTGAGATGTTCATCTGAGGTTGACATAGAAACACATTCAGAATAGAGGCTCCATAAGTTTAAACAATTTTTTCGAACTGTTTTATTTAATTATCGTAATGCAAAGTGTATCAAGTGCACAAAACAAATAGAGCAGAAGACTTTTCAAAAACAAATGTCTACTCGCATATATTTGAGTATATTTGTTTAAAGACATAATACATACATTTTTGTGTAGCGTTTCATAGAATTTGTAATACGTCAACATTGTAATAAATTTAATGGTATTTTGTAACTGATCTGTGTTATAGATTACTCGTTTTTATTTGAACTAAAAGGCAATTTGTTCGTAAAAGATTGTTAATAATGATTAAAAAAATAGAATACAATTGTAATCCACTCGCGTTCCACTGAAGTTGAGCGCCACAACTGAAGGGTTAATTGATCAATAACGGTTTTTCAATAAATATTCAATTAATAGAGAGTTTTTAAAAGACGGGAAACCCAGTGTTGTAGTTCGTGATCATTGTCGTCAATAGAAAATAACGTATTTTCATGTTAAAAAGTTTTATTTGTGATTTGAAAGTTCATAATGAAAGTAAATTATGAAAAAATTACTGTTACTCGGCTCATCCATTTCGGGCATTAAAAGTGAATATGAAAGATGGTATTGAAAGTAAAAATATGAATTAAAATACTTGTTTAATTGTTTCTTTTCAAAATTACGTGTCCTTGCCAAATCGATGAATTAAGTCGAAACGATCCATGAAATTCCGGAAATAGTATAGTACTTTATAACACTAAAACGAATGATTTTGTAGAATTCTTTCATAATATTCTAGAGAAAAATGACTAAGAATCGTGCCAATTGTTTTCTCTTGACGAGAGGAATTGCATGAGCTATTGATCACATATTTAGGGGCCGTATGTTACCCAAAACACCAATTAGTGGCTTAAATTTAAAGAAGGTTTTACATAAATTTCTGAGAATTTTCTGGATGGATCAGCAAAAAATATCAGTTCCCTCTCAGGAGACAGATACGAGTTGAATGGCTTGTCTCGATTAGTGGCGCGGAAGTGAGGTAACCATGAGTGATGAACGCAGGTCTCTTGATTACTATAAATGATATTAAATTACTTACTAGGACTATATTACTACTACTAATATTACTACTACTACTACTACTACTACTACTACTACTACTACTACTACTAATAATAATAATAATAATAATAATAATAATAATAATTATAATAATAATATAGTTATAACTGCAGACGTAGTTAAAAAAATGTACGGACATCTAGAGAAGAACCATCTGTTGCCAGATGAACAAAAAGAATGTCATAAAGGTTTTTATGGCTGTAAGGAAATCTTGCTACTAAATAAAGTCATCTTGAATGATGTAAAGAAACGAAAGCGTAATTTAAGTATGGCTTGGATTGACTACCAGAAGGTCTTTGACAGTGTACCATACGATTGGATTTTGAAGACTCTGGATATTTATCGATTTTATCCAAGACTTATTGAGTTTTGCAAGGCTCGTATGAAGTCGCGGAGTACCAGGCTACTAATAGACAGCGGAAAGGGAGTAGTAGAAACAAGAAGTATTCAGGTTAAGAGGGGAAATTTTCAAGGAGATTCGCTATCTCCTATTGCTGTTTTGCTTTGATCCACACTTGTCGCAAGCTGATTTTGGTTACAAGGTCCATGGTGATGAAAGGCCAGTATCAGATTTGTTTTATATGAAAGATCTTAAAGAATTTGCTAAAAATGAAGGGATTCTCTTCCAAATGCTGTCTTGAATGATTTTAGTAATGACATCTGCATGAAATTTGGTTTTGACAAGTGCCAAAATCAATTTAAAGAGAGACAAAGTGACAACGTCAGAGACTATTGAATTGATACGCACACTGTGATTCAAGATCTTAGAGCGGAAAAAATTACAAAAATCTGGACATTGAAGGATGTGAGACCATCTCGAACGACACAATGAAAGAGAGAAGCACAGATTGGTTGGTTGATTGATTGATTGATTAGCGTTTCCGGGCGCGTCAACTTCTAGGGCCATCTACAGCGTAGGATTGCCTGTTTGTTTATCGCGAAAAGTGTTGATGATGTTCCCTCGCTGTATGGCGAGATCCGGCGCCCTACAACACGTAAGCTTGCTAGTTTTTTGCATGAAATTTGGTTTTGACAAGTGCCAAAATCAATTTAAAGAGAGGCAAAGTGACAACGTCAGAGACTATTGAAATTGATACGCACACTGTGATTCAAGATCTTAGAGCGGAAAAAATTACAAAAATCTGGACATTGAAGGATGTGAGACCATCTCGAACGACACAATGAAAGAGAGAAGCACAGATTGGTTGGTTGATTGATTGATTGATTAGCGTTTCCGGGCGCGTCAACTTCTAGGGCCATCTACAGCGTAGGATTGCCTGTTTGTTTATCGCGGAAAGTGTTGATGATGTTCCCTCGCTGTATGGCGAGATCCGGCGCCCTACTACACGTAAGCTTGCTAGTTTTTTCAACCAGGTATCTCCCACCAGCGTGGCACCGCTCCAGCCGGAACAAGCTCTAAGCGCTCGACTGCTCGCCCAGCATATGTGGTAGTGTAGTGCATGTGAGAATAAGTAAGGGGTGAGGATAGGAAAAGGAAAAGGAAGGAGAGGCTGAGTGCGGTCCGTGGCCCGTTTGTTAGGGTACTGCTCCGGCATTCGCCTGGTGTTGATCGGAGACACCACGAAAAACTACCGATCAGAGCAACCGATCGCTAGAATTGTCGTCCAGACAGCGACTGAATTCGTCCTACCTGTCTAGCTTGTGCCGAAAATCCTGCCATCGTAGGATCTCGAAACCTAGGACCACCCAATGAGACACCCTGCAGTGACATGTATACATACCCTAAGTCACCTAAGATTGCTATACATTGCGTTTACATACACTCACAAATTTGTATGTTTAAAAACACTCTCCAGATTTAAGAAAACACATTATGGATTCTCTAACAACGCTCTTACTCTCACATGTTTTCTCGAAGGGAAAATGCTGAATGCTTTCAATAAATCAATTACAACTCTCACAATGAAATAATGAAGAAATGCCACAGATAAGCTTATATCCTATTAATTTTATGATTTTATTAAAAATTAGCTTTATATAGCTATAAAACAGGTTAATAATAGCAACCAATAAAATATCTGGAGCCCACTATATTTTATTTAAAGAAAAACTCACGAAATTTGGAATGCTTGAGTTGAATGCTCAAGCTTCTTTCTAGACAAAATCCCTTAGTGTATTTTGTTTAACTTTGGAGTTTTCTAAATGTCAGATATTTGCTGAAAAGATTCTATTCTGACAGAGTTATTCGTGATATATCTATTCATTCTGACATACATTCATAGAAAACATATTTTGGTTATAAAATTGCATGTATATCCTCTCCTCTCCACTTACACCATCCTTAACCGTCTTTCGAACAGCACAAATAGACTTTAATTCTCAAGTGTGAACAAAGTTACATCTGCTGATTTGCTGATTTTAAGACCGATAGTGTAGTATGAGGAGAAAAAGTAAAAATGCCCACATTAAATGTAAATTCAAAAACAAGAATTCATTGGTACAATATTTAAAAAAAAACTAAATTAGATTCATGGGAAGTGAAGACCAAACTCATTTTTATTGTAAGCAACAAAAGTGTTTTACATCATGATTTAGCAATAGAAAAGCAATAGAAGTGTTTTACATCATGATTTAATAAGTTCTTCCGCTAATTCAATGCTATTACATTCAATGCTATTACATTGTGCATATTTTTTTTATTAATTTGCGTCGTGAATCTACAAATATTACAAGAAGTTATCTCAAAAATAGGAATCCGAATTGTTATAATTACGTTATAATATTACAAGAAGTGCAAGCATACCTGTACCTTGAATATGTCATTGCAATTCAGCAATTATAAACCTCATATCAGAAGAAATATGGTTAATATTTAATGCAATCTGAGTTAATTCAATGAGGAAAGTAATGGGTTAAATATGTTTTACTAAAGACGACGAAATGTTGTAAGGGAGGTTGAAAAAACATAGCTGTGCTTTTAGAAAATAACACTTTGCATTTGGAATAGTTCTTGATCATTGAATAGAAATTAAGTGAATGAATTTTGTGTCATACTTGTGTCAGCTGAATATTGATGGTCTTCCATTATTACACACACTCTCCATCAAGGATTGCGCCTATCAAATTATACTTTTGGTGCCGCAAGTCACTCATGCTTTGCGCGTTGCATTTCTGGCGATCTAGACATTTTGTTTCCGTGATAAGTAGGCCAGATCTGTCAACGTTTCTAAGAAAGATACATATTATCGTATGTCTTGACGAGGATTTAAAATCTTAAAAGATAAAGGCATACAAATCGCATGCATCACTGACACGCACCTCAGCGCAGACAAGACATTCAATATATCAGGATTTAACGTAATAAGAAAAGACAGAGAAGATCATAAAGGGGGAGGAGTACTCGTACTCGTTGAAATATCAATTCCATATATGATAACAAGCACACCTCACACATCAGGGTTAGAAACAATTGCTATTAAAATCCCTATAAGTAATAGAATCACAACCATAATATCAGCATATAAACCACCCCATATTAAAATGAAAAATACCAACATAAATTCCCTTCTTCAACAGAATACGCCAATGATTCTACTAGGTGATTTGAACGCAAAACATGTTAATTTTGGGTGCAGAGTTTCCAACAATGCAGGCTCTCAACTACTCAAAATAATAACAGACTTAAACTTGAACATACTCACGCCATACGAACCAACTCATTTCCCACACGACAACAGCAAGCAGCCAGATATATTAGACATAGCAATTACTAATCACAAGTACAGTATATCATTCAACTCCAGTATTCGAGATGGATTCACACCATCATCCAGTTTTAATAACCACCAAAATTATACCTCCCCTCACATGCTCCAACTCAGAAACTAATCACCCAAAACATAAATTGGGAAACATTTAGGAAAACTAGTGAGAGCAAAGACACCACAATTCAAAATATTAAACTCCCCCATGGAAATAGAAAAATCACTCATGCAGATAAACGAAATAATAACAAACACAATAAAACACTTACAAGAAAACAAACCCACATATTATTTTAAACAGACAAAACCAAAACTACCCAAAGAGAATAAAATAAATAAAAAAATAAACGTGCCGCCACTCAACACGACACAAGGTATAAATATGCTCCCCAAGATAAGGCAGAAGCACTAGCAGAACACTTCGCTCAAACATTCAAGCCTAATAACACACCCGTACACCCAGACCACCAAGCAATAATTGATTCAATTGGAGCACCCAACTATGACGTCCCACAGAGATTAAAATTCATTTCACCTACTGAAGTCAAAAATCTCACTAAAAAAGTGCCTAAAAGAAAAGCTCCCGGACATGACCTAATTAGCAACCAAATATTAAAAAACCTGCCCACAACCACAATCGCATACATAAACAACATCTATAATTCATCATTCAGACTAGGCTATTTCCCAAGAACTTGGAAAATATCAAATATAATCCTGATCCCTAAACCAAGCACAAATCAGAGCCTTGCAGGGAATTACAGACCAATAAGTCTCCTCCCAACCTTATCTAAATTATTTGAAAAAATAATTTTAAAAAGACTCAATAATCATCTAACAAAATCAGAATCTATTCCAAACCACCAATTTGGTTTTAGAAACCGTATCTTAACTGCACATCAATTGCCTAAGGATTACTGAATACATTCACACTGCCTTCCAAGAAAAGAAACACACAATAGTAACACTCTTAGATGTATCTCAGCATTTGACAGTCTGGCACCTCGGATTAATATACAAACTCAAAACAATAGGAACACCTAAATACTTACTAAATATTATCACACAATTTATATCAGACAGATCCTTCATAGTAACCATAGATAATCATAGCTCCAACCCACGCCCTATAGAAGCAGGACTTCCACAAGGCTCACCCCTATCCCCAACACTATTCAATATTTACACAGCAGATATCCACACCACACACTACACTGAACTTGCACAGTTTGCTGACGATACGGCAAGTATTCACATCAAGTTGCACCCTGACATATAGCAGCACAAAAATTCAACAACATTTGAATAAAATAGACGAATGGGACAATAAAATGGAAAATAAAACTAAATCCAAATAAATCAAAATCAAAAATTTTTTTCATTAAGATCATTCTCTTTCCCCCACCCATTACTATTAAACAATAGTCAAATAAACTGGACACCATCAAACCAACCTATAAAATACTTAGGTCTAAATCTTGACACAAGACTAACTGGAAAAACCACATCAACATAAAAACACAACAGGCTAAAATCAAATTAATCCAACTCAAGCCAATACTTAATAAAAACTCCAAACTTTCACTAACAAATGCAATAACACTATATAAAACTATCATAAGACCCATAATGCTATACGCTTGCCCCATCTGGACAAATGCTGCACCATCCAATGTAAATAAAATACAAATATTACAGAACAGATTCCTCAGAATAATCACCAATGCTCCATGGTTAATTTCAAATCATCAACTCCATAGTGAATTAATCATAAACTCAATCATCCATCAAATAGCACGCCTATCCAATAATTTCTACTCTAACATAAACTCAATAGATCAACTCAAACAATACAATTTAGCCTCAACAAACAACACACAGACCAGAATAAACAATAGATACCCGTTCGATTCCTTCCTAAAAATATTCTCAGACAATTGTGATCTGTAGATACTCTTATGAGTAATCTACCCCATTGTAGTAGCAATAGTAGAACTAGGTTAAGCATAGTTTAAGTTAGTAGTAAGTCATCAATACATATGAAAGAGTGTTTTACTGATCTATGTATAACCCAACAAGCAATAAATAAATTTTTAAAAAAGATTTAAAAAGCTAATGTTCTTGATAAATAAAGAACTCTGGTACTGGGTGTTACTGTACATATTAGGGTGTTTCATTTTATAAGACAAGAAATAAAATGTAAAATTTCTGGTGATTTTGCTTATGTAGAATCCCTCGGATCTTGAATAGTTTTTTAATGAACCACAGAGGTACTGGAGTGAGAGATGTAATAACTCTTTGTAGATTTTTTTGTATGACTTACTTCTTTAGAGGCATTTTGGATGCAGTTAGTCACTCGTCGTTCTTCTAGAAAGCCTTGAACAGGATTTTCTTCATCCAGCATTGTCGTATATGACTTCGTATCAAAGTAAGGTTAACAGATTTTGGTACTTTCAAAATATGTAGATGCCAGGAGCAGTTGATGGTATGCCACAACACTCCTCAAAAACTCCTTTCAGTTCTCTTGTAAGTTCAGGGATGTGATGACGGCAAGCCAACCACATCAATGTGCGACCGAAGTCCCTTTCAATTCTGCTACATGCTCTCTTGGATCAATGCTATATTAGATGCTGTAATATTAAAAGATGTACCGACGATATTGCCACATAGCCCTAATCGGTCCACTTCCCGAATAATTACTTCAGCCCTCTGCTCACCAGTGTCTTTCAGGGCAACAGATACGACAATCAAATTCTCAAAATATTTTCCAGTCTCTAGAACTGCAACTCTATCTTCCAAAGTTTTGAAACTCCCATGGCTAACTGAGGGCAAAACTTAACTATCCCAATGCAATACCAATTTAAGATTTTCAAAGAGTGACTTTTCGATTTCTTTGTCATTTTATTTCTATTGATCGCCCAAGCTCCATCAACGGTAGCAGTAGATTCGAAAATGTTTGAAACATCGTGGCCAAGGCTCTTTGCAGTTGCAATATAAATGAATAAGTCCTACTAGCTTGTCGAATAGAGAGCTTATTTCAAGCTATATCTCAAGGGGACGTGCGTGTCTGATAAAGAGGTTTTAATCTAGGACTAGAACGTATTTTTTCGTTGCTGGAGGTGAAAACTCTGATTCTTCGTCCGTAGGCGCTGATAATGATGCAGATGTTTATTCCAGGATAACTATCTTATTGATGTCTGCGATAGTTTTTTAATGTTTATTCCTAAATGAATTACTTTTCTTCTTCTATACACTTCGTTCTTATTTTCGACGTGAAAACTTCGTCTATTCCACTCATTGATGAACTCATAATATATTCCTTTTGTGACCTGAGAAATTCTTTATCAGTAGTGTCCATCACAATTTGTTGGGAAATGTCAAAGGATTCGCCGAGATGACCTTTTCAAATATTTCGTCTCTTCTTTGGTGTATCCTTGTTTTTCGACTTCTTTTTACCCAGATTTTCGTAATCCATCATGGATATTGTCCTCCATCTTAACAGGAATACTTTCTTTCCTTTACATTTCCTTTACTTAAGTACTCGTAGATCTAGAAACATCTGAACGTGATTCTTTTATTTGTTTGTGGTGTAAAATAAAACTAAAAGTACCTACTTGATTCTTTCAAAGAAGCTGAGCGTCTAGAAATCATCACTAGGCACTTTTTCTAGCAGCCAAATTCCTCTTTTAGTTCCCATTTTATATAGTTCATTACGTGCAAAACGTGAAGAGCGCAGTAGTATAAAGCATTTCACTATTAAGACTTAATCAATGGCCACTTTTGGTTTACAACCTTGTAAAGAAACAATTGTGTACACACACAAAAGTTTATTCAATTACTCAATTTAACAGGGAATTAATCATGTTTTCATAATAGAATTTAATAATGCGAAAGAAAACAAAATTTAGTACAGCAAAAATATTTCTTTAGGATGAGCCTACTGGTTTCTCAAATTCATTACTAAATTGACCACCGAAGCGGTGGAACAAAATAACAGAACAAAACATTGCTTTCAACCTTAGCAAAAACGTACACTATTTTTGGGTATTCTTTTACAGAAATGCAAATTGTTCATCAAATGCCAATAGCATTCACTTTGATTTAAATATCTTTCTCGAAACTTTCATTTAAAATTCCAAGTTTGTCTATCGCAATTATACCAAGATGACGTCAAATATCCTGCTACAGGTGAGAGACCGCGGGTGAATTTCTATCTTCTGAAGAGTTGTTAACCAACCACCATATGCAGAATCTATGACCAACCTATTTGCAATTCGGAACTAATTTCGCTTTATCATTTTAAGAGTTTAGTTTGTTCAAGTGTATGATGTAATATGATTTCTTATTAATTATTATAGCAATGTCTAAGCTTTATGGCTGTTCTGAAATGGATGAATGATTTGTTGGATAGGGAATTATCAAATAGTGACAGCTTTTGAGGAATGTGGAAGAAGATACCTTAGAATAGAAACATGACGAGACTTTACTAATTCAGGGTCCTAATGGATCAATTGACTTTTTGGGTTGGAGCATTGGCAATAAATATGTAGAACTTTTAATGTCCACCTTTTTTGTATATTTATTTTGTATTTATTTTTAATTTTTTAAAATTTGAGTTGGTACAACACCACTCCAATTTCGATGTGTATGTGTTAAGATGGTCGTATTATACAATATTTTAAAATATTAATTGATGTTAATGTATTAATTTTAGAACTATTATTAATTAAGGGATATAATTTTAACATGATTATAAAAGTTTGATTTGCTATATTTTGATCTGATCTTTCATGTTGATTGTCTGTCAATAGGAATAACTAAATATTTTAATGTATTTGAAGAAGGTAGCCGTTCGATTGATTTTGTTATCTCTCTTTATTGTAGTGTGTAAATATACGTAGCTCTACACACCATGATTATTAAAACTTTCTTTACAGTGTGTTCCTTTTTGTTTCAGGCAGACGACGATCTACCGAGTGCCGACACGTTGAACTGGGCGGACGGGTTTCTCTTAGTATACGCCATTACTGATCGGTGTTCTTTCAACTTCGTCCGCAGAGTAAAACAAGCGCTCTGTAGCGACACACCCATTGCCCTGGTTGGCAACAAAGGAGATATGGTTCATCTCCGACAAGTTAGCACAGAGGAAGGTAGTGTGTCCACTTTCCGTCAAGAAAGTAAAGGATATTTTATGTAATCTCGGTCTCTCATGACGGCGGTTCTTTAGTACGAATAATAATTAGTACAATGTGGCGTCGCCGACGCTGTAAACTGTTTTCAAAATGGTTTCATGTGTTGCAAATTTCATTCGTTCTTCATTTCTTTCTTTCCCAGCTTTGTTCAAATATATTATTTCGGTATCTGGCGTTGGACTTATCAATTAATTGCTGTAGCTGATAATGTTACACTCCCGTTCAAAAGTCCCCAACATCCAATGGCCTTACGTCCATACGGGATATGAACTCGTATTATTCCAATTTCAAAATCATAATCGCCGTAACAAATAGTTGCAGGTATGGATGATGCGAATAGTTAAATGTTAGTACAGCTACATTTTTTACTCTTTTTTGCTAATATGCACAAAAATGCACGTATCACATTTGAATGAGAACAAATGTTAAATGCAAAAATGCAGATCATTCCAAATTAGTTCCGGAAATTCTGTCACATCTTTTACAAGTACATTTGATTCTTCCCCGTATTTCCTTAACATTTCCTAACTTTTGAAGAGATTGAAACTCCACAAACTCAGTGCAATTTTTGTTCACTTCTACTTCTGCAACTGCCTCTATTAAAAGGTCTATATAAACATTAAAATGCGACTGTTTTGCATGTTTATGTAAATAAGACTTACTTAAGAATTAAGATCAAGTTGTTAATAAGAATAAGTTGTCGGACACATTCATGTGAAAATCGGTATTTGTGTACTTGAGTAAGAACGTAAAAGTCAGAAGTCGAACGCAAGAACGGTTTTTTCACTCTCTAGCACTACTCACAGAATTTTTTTCTCCCTAGTCACTTGAAGTTTAAGTTTAATAAGTTCCGAAGCAATACTATTTGTAGGTCATCGCAAATTATTCTTTTTTTAAAAACGATAATTCTAGTCCAAAATAAAATGAAATCAGCAGTGCCATTCATTTGGTAAATCAATTGTTCACTTAAAGACGACACAGATTACGTGAAAGGAAATTATCGCGTACGGAGTGAAAATTGCTTTTGGGTACTGGAGTTTACTTGGTGTACGGGAAATGGTCTAACCGTGACAGATGGATCCGCACATACGCACACTCAGGGTTGCTCAAATACTATATAGAATAATAATGAAATAATAATAAATAATAATAAATAATAAACAATAATAAATAATAATAATAAATAATAATAAACAATAATAAATAATAATAATAAATAATACAAATTACATAATACTTCTGTTAAGAAGCTACGAGGTCGCAAAAGTAGTTGGCAATTGTTGGGAATCGGTTTTCCTACGTAATTGTTTAACTTACAACTGTCACGAGGTTTATAATGCCGTAGACATTTAAATATTTTCAAATGAACGACCTTGTTTCTAATAAAATGTTTTTTATTTTGTTATTGAGCTCAATTCTAATTTCCTATTCGGTAGAGTTCACGTTCAGGGCGTAGCCATTCAAAGAAACCTTTTAAAGTTGCGAGCAGAATATTGTTGGAAAAGATACACTCAGTTTGTTATAATAACAATTTCAATAATATGAAATGCGCATCAATAATATGAAGTTTTTTCACCTTTATTTTCATTGTTTCAACATTAATTTTGACTTTGGAGAAGAGAATGATCGAAAGTGAATTCGCGAATAAAAGCGATTACACTTTTAGTGTAAAATTGCGAAGTAAATATATATCAATATTTATGCTGTCAAAAATGTAAAGTGAATGGTCAGTCGAATAGAAAATTTCCATTAAATTACGGTCAATATCTGTAATACCCTGCCTGCTTTTGCTATACAATTTATATATTTACAATTGTGATTGAAAATTTGATTCCAGGTGAAATTCTAGCGAAGGATTATGAATGCTGGTTTGGAGAGGTAGCTGCTTCTGAACAAGTAACCCAGGTCGCTGATGCATTTTTGGAACTGTGCCGAGAAGTCCTGAACGTTCGCAGAAAGAACAAACAATCTTTGTTGGACCGGATGTTGGGAAACAAAAACTCCGGGTTGCGAGTGTATTCTCGTGGAAAGAGTGACAGTGCTTTACCTAAGGACTAAGATCTACGTTTTGAGAGAAATGAATGAGAATTTTGAAGGAAAAATGGTATATTGGGATCTTCGTCCTTACACGAAATCGTTTCTTGTCAATCTAGTCAACGGCAGTTTTCACAAGAATATTTATTGAAGTGTGTTTTTCATCTATTTGACTTGTCCATTCCCAATGTTATGCATTGCCGATGGACAGTGGTGTTTTAACAAAGATGAGAGGAATTACTGTTGCAATAAAGAAGTCTTAGTAAGAGCCATACATTTTTAGACAATGAGGAAGATGTAATGCATGGAAAATTATGAATTCCCTAATCCAAGTTTTGGTATTTATTTTCTTTTTTTAGTTTTAAAACACAAAAAGAATATTTCAAATATCTGATTGAAATATGATGCGTAAATCATGAAGTAAGTGTCAGACAAATCTATTCCTGATCCTGATCTTGGACCAATCCTCAGTTTAGTAAAAAAAAAATAGTTTTGTTACCTTTTTGCACCAAAGATCTCAGATTTCTTTTGGTGTTTACACTATTAATACTTAGAGTACCTTTAATTAATGAAAAGAGCTTAAATAATGTTCGATTATAAAGAAATATTAAAATATTTCACGCCTATAATGTGTTTTTATTTTGTGATCTTTCTCATTTTCAAGAATCCCCAAAAAAGTACAGACCACAGTTATTCAGTAAGATGTGAATAGAACTCTGATTAAATATTTCTTCCATTTGAAGTAATTTCAAGCTCACAACTACCCATTTTAAGCACGTTGTTGAAGGAGGAAAATTCTGGTTCATAAGATAAAATATTTTCATGAGTTATTCATGTTGAAAGCCACAGACTCTAGTAAGTGGGTAGTAATGACCATATTCTTCCGGTGAAATGAGAAAATTAATACGAAAATATATTGCGTTTTAATAAAGCATTTAATGAAAATGTTATTACATACATGAATAATACATTCGAAAAATTCACGTCTGTTGAATGAAACACAAAAGTTTTGAATATGTATTGAAAGGAATGAGCTTGTGCGACATGGAGTATCAGAACTAGTATTTTCCTCTAGAAAAAACTTTCACAGGAACAATGAACATTTTGAAATAAGGTAAGTTATATATTACTGCAATTGAGTGCAACTCCGTAACAGTGTAGCAGGTACAAAAGAAACTGAGAATACCAGTAAACTAATAATAACAATAACTCCATAATATTAATAAATTATAAACATAGAATATCCTCGCGAATATAACCGACCAATTTCAATGAACCAGCTGCGGCTATTAAAATAATATTCACTTAATATTACACGCTACAGCACTGCGCAGCATGGCTACACACAGCGTTAAATTCCATTGCATTGCGTTGCTCTGAATTACCCCACCGCCTCTCTTCACGAATTAAATTGCTTACATTTTCACACACTATGTAAATGTTTGAAGCTGCTTCGTCTATTAACAATAAATTAATTATAAATTAGTTTTAATTTTGTGAATATAATTTTCACTGCCGAAATGCATTGGTTGTTTTAACCACTCGGAGTTTCCTGCCAAGCCGGTGGACCTACGTACGATTTATACTCCAGAACATTATTTTGTACTCTCTCTCAAAGAAACTTAGAACATTCTTTAAACTATTATTATTTCATACAGTTTCCACAATGTTCTCATAAGATCACCACACAACTTCGTAATTTAAGTAGTTAAGCTACTTTTACATCAGCCGACTGCAGTACATCCTACCTTGACTACTCTTTCATAGTTACATAGCTGCTACAAAATATTCACAGCTCGATTCCTTACATCCATTTATGTACCTAAGCTAAGCAGAAGCTATTCTAAGACAGAATCATCATTACAAACGCCATAATTTGGAACATTAGGCCAGGAAAAAAATTTACTTTCCAGTCGACAAAAACAATATAATCACGAAAATACCTATGTATTTATCGTTGTCAGAACTTGATCAATGAAGTCTTTAGTACATTAGAATATTACTTATGTAATTATATCAGAAACTGGATGAATATCGACAATACACAATAAATATGTATGTAATACAAGTGTACAAAATAGTATGTAATACAAGTGTTGGAATTGGCACTTTCGAGGGTGGTTAAGACGCGAAAGGAAGTAATATTGATAAGCTATTTTTTTGAAATGGATGAAAAAATAAAAAGAGTAGGAGGGAATTATCTCTTAATTTCTCCTCCCAACATACTTCTTAAATGATTCAATAGACCCAGACACGCTGAAATGTCTCAAGGCATGCTTGCCAATGCAATGTCTCTGAGAGATCCTAGAATTCGGGTCTCGTGACTTGACGGGTGGCAAGATGAAACTATTTTCGACTCTTGCTAGATAGCTAGGTCGAGTTCAGCCGTTGTCTGAAGGAGAATTCTGGCGACCTGCTGCTCTGATCGGTAGTTTTCCATGTTTTTTCCGTTCAATACCAGGCGAACGTAAAACAAACGGATCGAGCGCGAGTTTTCCTTCCTCTTCCTTGATCTATTCTTACTCCTTACTTACATGCATTACACAGCTAAGAGCTTAGAGCTTGCCCCGGCTGCGGTTGCGCCCCACTGGTGGGGAGATAACTGGATGGGAAAAAACCACGCCAGCTGACGCGTAAATTTGTGCAGACTTTCCGGATATCAGTCCAGCAGGGAAAGAACTCATCACATCCTGTGATAAAACATGCACCACAATTACGGGACTAATGATCATAGCTGTTGACGCGATCGTAAACACGACATAATCTCTCAATCAATAAACCCGATAATTCCAAATTAGGATGAAGACTTACGCCATTTATTGCCACGAAGATTATCATTCAATCGCTTTATTCTTTTTACGTGTTACATTGTACTCAACAAATTCTAATTTAAAGTTCGAAAATAATTTTTAGATCTGTTACCTTTTTGGAAGATCTCTTGGCCTCATGATTCAGAAAATCCTTGTGGTGAGAATTCCTCACCACACTTGTGAAGCCCGTCACCGCGCCCGAGTGTCGCAGTTTTTGATGTGATCATTAAGTTCCACGATTGACAACAACGCTCAGTACATCAAGTAATTCCTTTGTACCGTTGATTTCGACTCTTTACATCCATTTATCAGATGCGTTGAAACTGTGCTGTAATGAGTGAGCTGGGAACCATCAATCCACCAAAGCTTATATTAATATACTAAAAACTCCGCCCAATGCATTATCATTTCTCTTCAACTCCTATGTGCTCCCTGGCGGAGCTATCGGAGGAGAGGATATTAAATGGTGGCTGCCGATTTAAGTTGTATTTTTTTGATTAAAACAAAGGGCGAGAAGACATTTGATCAGCTGGGAAGAAGTTATGCAATAGAGCTTCACGGTAAAAACAATTACTCTTTATAAAGTTCCCTATTGGATAACTTCGTCCCAGCTGATCGCTGTCCATTCGCCCTCTGTTTTAATCAGGGTCTACTTTCTGTATAGAGAAGTTTACGTTACCGTCTCACCGGTAGAAGTCGCATGATCGCAAGCATTGCTTGATACGGTCGCGATTCATGCGAAATCTAGCGGAACCACTGAGAAAGATGCGAAATACCGTGACATATTCCATCGCGTAGATGAGATTTGAGTGGCCTTGAGGGGCAAAGTTAGAGAAATCGTTGTATATTGTAAGAAGGAACAAACTGCCTAGCTACTGCTTGGAAGCAACAGAAGATTCTATCCTATGCGCTCGTCAGTGACGTCGATTTTTGCTCCTTCCTTCAATCATTCCTTTGCAGTTGAATCATTTGTACAAGGTTTTCTCAGGCAATCTCATCGTCCGATGAAAATAGAGCGCGCCATGCTAAATAATACCGAAATTAGGACGTGCCGTGCTGTGCATACATCTTTAAAAATTTCCTTTTTTTTACAAACATTTATGTTTGTTTTAAAACTTCTTAAATGTGAGATGCGTATGTCCACCAAGATAACGTTATCAAGCAATGTCTTTACGGAACCATCCATAGACGACGAAGAGACGTTCGAGAGACATTCGACGAAGAGGCGTGTCTGGACAGCACTGTCGCGGCGGAAGTATGTTTTACAAAGCAAACATGATATTCGCTTGATTTTCGAACCTCCATTTTGGTTCCTTCTCAGCTTCGGAGGGCTAAGACTGTCATCAAATCGGAAAGCTTCGTTAGGGTTAAAATGTTTGGTATTGGATCTCCGGATTGGATAACAACGTCCCCCGTCCTTCCAGTTCGTGACCTTGAGCTATGTTTGAATCAGAGTGTAGTGACTCCAGTGGGTATCTTCCGTATTGCCGTGTAGTCGCACAGCAACGGAGCGTGGGCGGGCCGCATTGTGGGCCGTCGGCGGGCGACGGCAGGCAGGCAGGCGGGCGGGCAGAGAGAGAGCGAGCGAGCGCCGGGCGCGCGGGGTCAGGCAGCCATGGCGTGGCTGCTGTGGGCGGTGCTCGTGCTGGTGGTCCTACTCTACTCGCACGCCGTGTGCGCGGTGCTGGGCCCCAACAGAGGCACGCTCTTTTCACACGCTTCGCTTCCTCCTCCTCCTCTTTCTCTTCTCCTCCTCCTTCTTCTCCTTCTCCTTCTCCTCCTCCTCCTTTCTTCTCCTCCTCCTTCTCCTTCTCCTCCTCCTCCTTCTTCTTCTCCTCCTCCTTCTTCTTCTCCTCCTCCTCTTCTCTCCTCCTCCTTCTCCTTCTCCTTCTCCTTCTCCTTCTCCTCCTCCTCCTCCTCCTCCTCCTTTTCTCCTCCTCCTTCTTCTTCTTCTCCTCCTCCTCCTTCTCCTCCTCCTTCTTCTTCTTCTCCTCCTCCTCCTTCTCCTCCTCCTCCTTCTTCTCCTCCTCCTTCTTCTCCTCCTCCTTCTTCTTCTTCTCCTCCTCCTCCTTCTTCTTCTCCTCCTCCTTCTTCTTCTTCTCTCCTCCTTCTTATTCTCCTCCTCCTTCTTCTTCTTCTCCTCCTCCTTCTTATTCTCCTCCTTCTCCTTCTTCTCCTCCTCCTTCTTCTCCTCCTCCTTCTCCTTCTCCTCCTCCTCCTTCTTCTTCTCCTCCTCCTCCTTCTTCTCCTCCTCCTCTTCTTCTCCTCCTCCTCCTTTTTCTCCTCCTCCTCCTTTTTCTCC
>JAHLJT010009419.1:184114684-184135876 GCA_031308135.1 Acheta domesticus | reverse complement strand
GAAAAGTTGATATCATACATCAAGTTGAGGCAGTTAAAATTCAAGATAACTGAAGCTGAAGGTATATTAGCATTTTCCCCCTACAACAGAAGTTAATCTATAAAAACAAAAATTTGGTCCCAGGAGACGAATTGAGTAATTCTACACGATATTTATTTTTTAATCAAATTTATACTTACAAGAGCTACATTCCATTATCTTTTACTTTCATATATATACTGCACACGGCAGCCGGTTCGGTAGAGCACGATCGTGGCTCCTCGCGTGGTGGGGGGAAGTGAGGTGCAGGGGCGACAAACTATACATTGAAATAATTAGCCGTAATTGGGCAATAAAACAAAATTAGACATTTATTCCCGACCTACGGTCGGGGAAGTTACATAAAAAATCCCATGAGGTGGGATTGCACCCTACCTAGTGAGCTCGGTAAATAAGATAAGAGAAAAAAATTAATTCAAGACACTATGTTACAATAAAAAAAATATGCCATTGCGCGGCACCGCTTAACTCTAACAAAAAGAAACAAAACACTCGAGAATTGTCGGTATTATTCTCCGCCTCGTTTCGAGGCGGGACGCCCCAAAGCGCGGGCGTGCGGTAGGAGTCTTATCTATTGTGCCGGGGTGGGCCCGACGCGGTCGACGCCTCGGCGTCTTCGACGAGCGTGGCCTGCGATGAGCTGCAATGTTGAACGGAGGCGGACGCCTCCCTGCGGCCGCTGGATGACCACAAGGTCGCGAAGGTCCCCTCTCCACCTTCACCAAGGCGCTGTTACGGGTCGGGAGTTACCCCTCATCATGACTCGGACGCGCGATGCGGGAGCATTTAATTGCGGACGCGGATCGGAAGCTGGATATTCGCGGCTCGTACGCTCGTAGGCTCGAGTTACTATTTCAGTGAATACCCGAACAAAAACTGGTTCACGGCTTCCACGACCAGGCATGAAGCGCTCTCTCGCGACTACTTCTTAAGTACGTTCTCTCGCAACTAACTCTTAAGTGTCTCCTCTCGCGCCTACTTCACAAGTGTTTTCTCCCGCGGCCGCTGCTCTCGTGTTTACTCGCTCGCGTCTACTTCACCAGTGTTTTCTTTTTACTTCGGGATTTTGGGAATCCGTTCCTCTTCGGATCTCCCTCCTAAGTCTTGGGCTCGCTGATCTACTTTGGGAAAATTGTCATTGGTCGGACCTTACTGCGTCGCAGAAATAATTGGACGAATCGTGGTTCGTGATTTCTCGGTGAATTTCCTTAGGTTTCTCTCTCTCTCTCTCTGGCTATCTCTGTCTACCGAAACGCAGCTGTATCCATCGGAGGGTGACATCTCCTGGGAGCAATTATTGCATAGCAAGGGTTAGAACTTACTTGAATTAGCGCGACAGGCGTGGCGGCGAGGAACGCGCTGGCACGGTGACTCGCTTAGAGGAGGGCGGGGGTGGAACACAAAGGGTGTATTCACTGCGAAGAGACCCGTCGCGGTCTTTGACGGCGAATGGCTGTAAATTTCTCCCAAAGCAGGCGACGGGGCGTCAGAGGGATGGGACCACGGCAGCGAAGAGGCGGGCGGGGTGGGGCGCGGTTGGGCGCACGTGCGCGTGCCAGAGAGTACAAAAAAACAAGCTTTTGTTATGGATTTCTTGAGGCGCTGCTATATGCCGCCACAATAAATCATAACATGCTTTGAAACCTGTGGTATTTTATGCCATGTACAATACGCTTATGAACAAAGTATGAGATCTAGAAAAATTAAAAGGGTTTTTTTCATGTGTTGCAATGAAACAGGGTATTAATTTTGCTATAACATATAAACTGTAGGATTAATATGCTGAAAACTTTTTGATCTATCCCTAAATATCATACATCTTTGAGGTACGTAAAAAAAGTAGCAATTATAGTTTTGAATTTCAAATAAAAGGATGTCTATAAATTGTGGTGTTGCACCAGAGACAGTCACACGTCACAATTCCTTGAAATTTCAAATATTGCCACAGAGCAAGAGTTTATCACTAGATGTTGCTATGAGACAGTTTGCTGCCGTTTGAGGTTGGATGTGGAATTATAAGGCAGAATAATTGTCAATTTCTCTTGGTTCTGTATTTTTCCTGAGAGATGGTCACAAGCATCTAATGATGCAACAGCAAGGCAGAAATGTTGCAAACAATAGTGAAATTTAAGAAATGAAAGGGACAGAGATGATACATTTCTGACAATGGCAGATGCTGGAGCTGAAAAAATTGGATGATATCCAAGCTAGGAGCAGATGAGATAAAAAGCTGTGTAATAAAATTCCACTTACAGGTCTCAAATCCAAATGCAGAGCACCTTCACATTTTAACAGATAACTGCAAGGAACAGAATTAAAAAGGGGCAATGTCATTACTCTCCAGCAAGCATTTGTAGAATGTGGAAGATTTGTCTGTCACTCACTGGTTCCCACACGTAGGAAACAGTACTATACTTCAGGAAGATAGAGAAACATAACCGCTGAAGTAGAAACATTTATTTCTAACGACTAATGTCCATCATATGTAAGTTGTGTATTAAAGTGCCCTTAATAGTTACCAACAAGTGCATATGGATAGGAGGGAGGGTCAACCTCGCCTGAAATTTCCGAAACCTGTAGTTCTAAAAGGAAATAGTTTGAGGTTTACAGACAAGGATCTTGAAGTTTCCTACTCCCCCCCACCCCTCCTCCCAAAATCACGTATGATATTGGTTACCATGATAGAGAGAAAATATTTTTTAAATGACTAGTGATTAGAGACTGGCATTATTCAAAAGATGGTACTCTTTGCAATAACAGACATACTTTTGTCTGATTGTTACATGCTTCTGATTACTATTACAAAGTTCAAGTTTGAGCAGGATAAACCTGATTTTTTCAAACTGACTCAAACCTACAATCACAAATTAATCATTATACAGGAGTTATTTTCCACAGAAAATTCTGATATTCTATTGGAAACCCATTTCAACTTGCCTGAGAAATACAAAAAACATTGATAATAAACAATAAAAATGTGAATGATGTAATGTTTCTCTTGTATTACATTCCAGCAGCTCATTAGGGTTTCTTGATAACACTAGAAGATGACCTCCAAGTAGAATTGAAGGCTGAAGATTTGTGAAAGAAGACTTGATCTTCTGCTATAATTTCTTAGTTTCCAATAGTTTTTATATTATTTTCCTTCTGCTGTTATGATTACTTTAAAATTGATGCAGGACTTTACATAAACTAAACATTTCGTTATAATAGGTTGGAGAGTGTTTCATATTCTGATAAATATTAATTATTATCCTCAGTTAAGTTTAGTGTATTAAAATAAATGCTTTTAACTGAGGAGTAAGTGGTTATTTTATTTTTCCCGGAGGGAAAATCACAACCCCCCTCCCAGACCATCTCCACTTATTAACATTATCATTGATGTAACATAGAAATTAAGTTCTTATATTTAATTTTGCCTACCTCAAGTGTTTCAGAAAATGGCCCAGAAAATATTAGGCAAAATTTGCATCATTCATTTGAAATCTCTGATTTTAGAAATTAGCCAAAACAGTGCTCCTGTAAAATTACCATTTTATGGCTTGTGACTAATGCAATGCCTAAATCACGTAATGTTTGAAGAGGGGGAGGTTCTTGGCTGTGTTATGTGTCATTGCAACAAATGTAGAGCTCCACCACAACAACCAAACTTAACAGGACCCACAAGAATTAGCTGACATATTCAACGAATACTTTTCACAAATAGGTAAAAAATTAATCTCTCAACACTCTCTAAACAATAAAACACACCATCCAAACACCAGTGTCACACAAATTGTAAATACCAATTTTTATATGAAACTACCAACTTTTTATATGAAATTTTTAAAATCATTGGACAAATGGAGAATAATTCTCAGCAGGCCTGGACAATATTCCAGATTTTCTTATCAAACATAGTGCTCCATATATAGTGCAACCACTTTCTCGTATTGCAATTATTCTCTAAAATCAGGCATATTCCCAGATGTTTCAAAATGGCAAAAATTAAACCACTGTTTAAAAAGGGAAAGAGCTTTGATCCAATGAACTACAGACCCATCTCCCTGCTATCAGGATTTTCAAAAATTCTGGAAAGGCTTTTTAATGATAGACTCAAACAGTTTCTCAATGCAAATAATGTCCTCACAAATGCTCAACATGGATTCAGGAGTAATAAATCCACAGACATAGCCATCTTCTCCTTTTAAATGACATACTTGTTGCACTCAATTAGAAGGAAATTCCCATTGGCCTTTTCTTAGATTTGTCAAAAGCCTTTGACATTTTTGACCATCATATACTTTTAACAAAACTAGAAATGCTAGGGATTCAAGGCATTGCAGGCCAGTGGATCAAATCATATTTATCAAACCGTAGCCTAGTAGTTACCCTCCGGCACATTAAAAGAAAACAAAATCTCCTCATACTACTCCTGCCATCAGATGATAAATTGTGGAGTCCCACAAGGATCCATCCTTGGGCCTATTCTATTCCGTATATACATAAATGATATGCTTTTGGCTTTAAGGAACAATAAAATAATTTTGTTTGCAGATGACACAAACATAATTATCAAAGCAAAACCACAACAATCATTAGAAAAAGAAACTCGGAAAACTCTGCATGCACTAGTAAAATGGTTTCAAGACAACAATCTCATCATAAACACCAGCAAAACAGTCTCTCTAAATTTTATGAATCCCCGAACTAAAAAAAAATTCTCACAGCAGTTGTTCATAAATAATAACCACCTTCCTAGGTCTAACAATCCAAGAGAACCTAAAATGGAATGCTCACATCTCAAATCTTAACAAGAAGCTCACCAAATCTTGCTATGCACTATACACCCTCAGGTCGAACTCCAACATTGAGACACTTCGGACAATGTAGTTTGCAAATGTGCACTCACATCTAAAATATGGAATAATTTTCTGGGGAAATGCCCCTGAAAGCACTTGCACATTTATTATCCAAAAAAGAATACTGCAAACAATGACCAGTACTCGTAAGCTGGAGTCTTGCAAACCCCTGTTCAATAAACTAAGGATTCTTCCTCTACCATGCATGTACATATTTGAAATAGTGGTATTCACAAAAAAGATTCTCATGGAAAACAAAGACACTTTTACTCTAAATTCTGATGTACACAACTACAACACTCGTCAAAAGGTTAACCTAAATGTTCCCCACTCTGAAACTACACAAAGTACCCTAATAGAGGGCATTACACTTTACAACAAGCTAGGCCATGATATTAAAGACTTAAACACAATACGTACATTCAAAAGTAAATTGAAAGCTTTCCTGCTTAACAAAATGTTAAGCAGGTGAAGGAATACACAAATCACAACTCTACTTCCCTTAACAACATATAAACAAAAATACTTATCCCATTATTAATACTATTATTATTAATATTATTGACATGTGCACCTGCATATATCATATATGACTCGTCATCCACAACTGAAATTGTACAAGTGACTCAATATATGTTATTATTATTATTAGTAGTAGTATTATTAGTATGATTGTTATAAGTAGTAGCAGTACAATTACATAAACAAGTGAATTTCACTTTTACATTAAACATTACAATCTGGAAATGTTAAATTATTTTGCTATTAAAAATAATTATATACTGTATAATATCTCAATCTAGCTGTAACAAGTATTATAGTAGGCTATTGACCTATTGTAGTAGGGTAATTCCTAGGCTAATGACCCCATCTCGATCAGGTTTTTGTCCAGTTTCCCTGGTCCTTTGAGCAAATGCTGAGACGGCCCCTTGTTTTGCTTCTGGACAGTAATGTAACTTCACTGTCTCCACCCAAAACATCACTTTGACTCGTCATACACGATTGTAATTGTTTATGTGACTTAATAATAAATTGCCTTGGCAGCGGGATATCAATTCCAGTGTTACAGAATTTTTCACTTCCTTATTGATACAGTATTGATAAAGTAATGAAATTCTGCCAAATTCAATATCATTCTCAAGATTTTCTCAAAAGTACTTTTTGAAGGTCCCTGAAACTAAAAAAATGTTTGATTTTGTCTTCTTTTTCCTGCCTCTCTTCAAAAATGTGTCTGAAATGCTCTTACATCTGAATCGTACACAAGATTTTCCCTTTCAATGGATATTATGATTAATTTTGTCAAACTCATGTCTCATGCCCTGCAAATGTGAAACATCATTTAATTTTTGGGGTATTTTACAGGAAATGCTTAGTATTTTCAAAATTTTTTTGGCTCTGAATTTTTTCTCTAAGTGCTTGCAACAGCAAAACGCATTGATAAGAATGACATAAGACCTTTTTTTGTTGAGATTTTTGAAATTCCAAAAAAATGTTCCAGCCTGTCCTCTTTCAATATTGAACCTAGATATTTCTTTCTTAAAACCATGTAATCTACAGTATTAGATATTTAATTAATTTCATTTAAGAAATGTCCAGTTTTTTGTGACAATTAATACTTTTCTTATAATTTTCAAAGGAATTGTGGCAACTTTCCAAAGATATGCAAAGCATACCAAATTCTATGACATCAGTGCTATTTTCATTAAAAATTGTGGGGAAAAAACAAAAACAAAGACAAAGTATTGGGTATATCATTTAACTCGTAAACCTTTAATGTAGATAATGTCTTCTGATAGTTTCAAGTAAGATGATTTTTTCATTTTGAATACATTTTAGATCAAAACACAAAGTTTGTGCTGTTTTTGAAGTATGCAAATTTAATCATAAAATGTTGCCAAAATGCAAAGCTCAATAGATGAATAATTGTTTATTTAAAGAGAAACTATGAACTTCACTCAATGTACACTTTCAAAAATTAAGGCATTAAGATAACTTGACTTGCTTAATTTTACTTTACTTAGGACTTAGCTCTGTACAAGAAGTCATTCCCATGAAAACATATTTTCTCAATTGGGAGTTCATGTTGAAATATTTTGTAATGGTTACGGTAATGTCATGATTAATCAGGCAGTAGGCATGGCATACTTCGCAACCAATTGAGACATGCAGGGTAACTCAAAAAAAAGGCAAAAATACTGTAAGTAATATACTCATTTGTTTCTTTAACAAATGCGTGTTTGTTTTGAAGTGTATGTGAAGAGTTTGGCAACAAGAACAAGAAATTTACCAATATCTATGAAATTTTTTTCCAAATTACCTTTATAAAAGTATTTCATATATTTAATATACATAAAACTTCACACATTGAAAAGAATGATGTAGTTTTCCTATTTTTTTATCACTTATTCATAAGAATCTCTTCAGTGCTTAACAATCATCTTAAAGAAATAATATAAATAATATATTGGAAATATTTTACCATGCAATTTATATGTTGTGTCATCATAAAAGTATATTATCATAATATAAATATTTTAGTCAAGTTAATGTATATTTCACAGAAGAATTTTATGTATAATAAACAGAAACAAACATAGAAAGCTTCTATGCAAAAAGAAGAAACTAAAATAAATGTGCAAATTGAAATAACATAAATTTACTGTAGTCAATGAAAGAACCTAATTAATATTTAACATTATGTGTTTGGATGTAAAATCGTTTACTTTGTCTCAGAATTGGCAACTTCTGTGAACTGAGGCAAGGTGCAGTAACAAAAGGAGGCTCATGATGACTAGATGATTCATGTCACATCACATTTTCATTGCATCGAAATTTCTGTAAAAGACAGGAAGCAGTTGAATGACAAGCAGCCAGCAATCTGCGTAAATCTTTTCTTGAAAGGTACTGAGAAGCTCAAATGATTATATCTAAAATTGAAGTGGGCTCTGAAACCTTGCTGGGGTGACTCAGGAAAGCTATGTGCCTACTCCTGGGTTAAAAACAATAAAAAAGCAATAATTCTCATAATATTCATGTACCATGAACTGAAGAGTATGATACAAAGTGAGAATTTATAAAATACTATCAGCAAAGTGTAAATATAGTCAAAACCTTATAATGTACACAAAAAGTGGCACAAATTATTGAACTCTTATTTATGAAGATAAACTTTTATTAGTATCCAATATTGATTTCATTTTATTTATATAAAATGATAATACGTAATAAGAAACTGGCAACCAAAAATAAATGATATTTATGATAAAATTAAATATCTAAATTAACTTGATTTTATTTTCCAGCTACTGGTATCAGAATCATAATCAAAGAAATTGAACTGCTCCAAATTCCCAGAGATTTTTTTTTTTTTTTTGGATAGATTGAATATAATTATTGTTGTATAAAATTTATTCTTCCTGCATGAATGACACTTTTTTTCACTTTCTAACACTTGATGACAGGGCACCCAGAATGGACGGCAGCTGGAACAACTTGGCTCAGGGAGTGAGTTAAATAGGGCTAAGAATTTTTTTTCATTAAAAGAAAAGTGTTTATTTCTAATTCAGTTAAACCACTATAAGTTATTTCTATTGTCTGGGGAAATGAATTCTATTCATGTACAAAAGGGAGGATTGAAGTTTTATTTCAAATGAGGTGCCCTTTGGATCTACCTTTCCAGGCACTTTGTTTCCTCTGGGCTGGAAGGTCATATTTCATAATTTTCATTGACTCAATGTTTATTTTTTCTTAAAAAATGGTAACCAAATATGATAAAGAAATTATAAAGAGCATCCTTTTTGGCAGAAAAATATATTACAGCAAAGAAATATAGTTGGGAACTATTTATTTTAAATCAAATTTCAAAGCTCATAGCAAAGATTATAATCAGCTAATTGTTACAAACATTTAAAAAAATTTAGAAGAAACATTTTCATGATTATCCCTAAATTTTTGAAAATTACAAAATGTTCTTCTTGGTTTTAACCGCTCCAACATGTTCATTATTGAAGCCAGAGATTTTATTCTTTATGCAATTAATTCATTGCTATTGAGAGTATAATAAGCTTTGTATAATATTTTAAAATAATAAAAGATTTCATTAATTTTGAATAAAGTTGTATGAATTTTTCTAAAAAATGTCAACAAAATTTTTATGAAAACAATTCCAATTCATTTTCTTTACATTGTTTCTATAAATAGAGCACAGTGTCCTGAGTGATATAAAATGAGAGGCAATTGCATGAAAACTTACAAATTTTCAAAACTTACGCATGTATTTTTTTTTCCTCCTCATGGGCTGTTACTTTTTTAGTACACTGAAATGTCAGTATAAAGGACATCATAAAATCATTTTATTTATATTTATTCTGAAAATTAATTTATACTGAAAACAAAATTTTAACTCATTTATTTTAAATACTTTGTCCAATACACAAAAATAATGAAAAATACATTTCACTCATTAAAATATTCTCCAAAGGAAATTCGTTATGTCTTTTTGAGCAAGTTGCTTTCTACCTCAAATAATGATTTGAGAATTATGTTTGGAACGTTCATATTTTTCTACACATATGCTTTAAACTTCTTAAGCTTCGATTCTTTTTACACATATGCTTTAAACTTCCTAAACTTCTAACTTCTCTGCTTCTGTTGAAGACACTTGCAATCTTTTCTTCTTCTACTTCTTCCTCTTCTTTATTTTCTTGTGACATAGTCAAAGATTCAACAATGTTACTCTCTGTGAGCTAGTGACTTGTTTCAGTCCCAGCTATGGCTGGATTTCTTAAAAGGCTGAGTAGGTTGCAGCCTAGAGTGGCAAAGTTTTAGGGGCAGCAGTTTGGCAATTTATTCAAATTGAACCCGGACATTCAATTCTGTAAAGCAGTCATTAGCATTAAAGTATAAAAATATGTTTAAAAAGTGATCTCTGATCTCCAAGAACTAATTAATTCAGTTCATTTTATTTTTTTAATGAATCTTGAAAGACGTTAGTAAAAAACAAGTAGAAGAACTAATGTTATTATGAAATTTATTGTGCAAACCATTAAAATTGTAATTTTATCTGACCTAAATTAAAGCTTTTGTGCTTTAATGTTTAAAAAAGATGAAAACAAGAATGAACTCTATCGTTTGTTGTATAAAACAAATGTATTATTCAACTTTGGAGAATAAAGGGGGCGGCAAATACACTTTAGCCTACAGGCGGCATAGGCCTACTCTTAATTCTGGCCCTGGTCCCAGCATCAATATTGACATACAAGTCGACAATTTGAAGATAGATTTAATCACCAGAGAGGAAAGCAGGTGTTTGTATATCAGTTTTTTTGAACTAAATACGAATTGGGTTTTGGTTTTTGTCTATCACATACCATTGTTGAAATAAAATGTATTTTCAGAAATAGCTATATAAGCAATTTCTGGGGCTACAAATACAAACATGACGCTTATTGCCAGACAATTAACAGATCTTTTGTGAAAAAACTGAAAAAATTGAATAGTAATGATATATTGATACCTCACCACCATAGCGTTAATCACTGAAATCTCCCCTTCTCATCACTAACATCACTTAGGTTTATGGGAAATGCATAGGAAGGGAAATAGTCTAAATATTCAAATCTATAGTCTAAATAGTCAAATGGTATCTGATCCATGAAAAAATTCTGGAAGTTTTTTCTGAACACTTCTATGTTTTTGAGGACCGTGTTGAATTTGAATTTAATGTTTGCCACCTCAAAAAAGGTCGGCTTCACAAAGAAAATCGAAGGAAAAAAACAACTAAAAATTTCGCCCTTTTTTTAGTTTTTTGCTTATATCTTCAAAACTATGCATTCTATCGAAACAATTGCCATTTATAAAATTAAAGTAGATAAAATTCCTACAAAATTCATGGCTAAACTTCAAATTTATGAAAAACGGTTTAGGCGCTAGAGCGTGCTGAAAATGGTTACTTTTTGGGCCTCTGGCCAAAGCGGGAGAATAGCTCGTTCCGTCCGTCTGTCCGTGAACACCATCAGCGCCGAAACGATACGAGGGATTTTTTCCAAATGAATTTCCTGTCCATCTGACTAGTTGAAGCTTTGAAATTTTGAAAAACATACTTTAAAATTTGGGGGTACTTTAGACGAAGTCCCCGGACACTTTCACAATTTTCTTAAAAACGGCTCCAAATTTTTTCTTTAAATTTCGTGTAAGAATAGAGTAAAATACACTTGTAAAGGTGGCGTAGGTCCGATTTTCACGGTTAACTCTGAATTTTCGAAAATTACACAATTTTGATTCTTTTCGGCGTCCTAAAATACAAAATTGAAAATAGAAATTTTTCCTTCAAAGAAAATTTGTTTTTTATAGTCAGTCTTTTCATGTCACTTTAAAAAAAATAGTAGTTTTCGCGCAATATTGCGTGTAATGTGTGCAATTTCAAAAAATTACAAAAACAAGATTTTCTCAAAAATTGCTTCAAATTTTTTCTTTAAACATTAGTGCTAAATGTTCTCTATGGGATGTAATAAACATCAGCTTGCTATATTCTTTTGTTTTTTTCAAAAATGACAAAAAATGTAATTTTTTTACTTGTTTCTCACGTCGTTCATCACATTAGAGACTATTTGTTCACATTATTATATTTATGAGTACACGTGCTATGCATGGGAAACTGTCCTAAAATGACACTTCTCATATTTCTCCCAAGGCCAGGCCTTGTATTTCTCCCAATTGACGCCTCTCTCAGCACTTTTCCCGAGCAAAATACGTTCTAGGGTTGGTGTCAATGATGCACTGGAAATGGTATAGTTCTCTCGTGCGAAATGTTCTTGCTCTCACGAAATCAATCATTTTCGAGGTTCAGAAGTTTGCGACTTTTCTTCTGTACTAATTTACATCGTTTAGGTGTGATTCAATACATTTACTATAAATAAGTAAATATTTTCTTTCCGAGTATTATGAGCTCCTTTCATATCCTGCATTTCCAAGTGCTTGGTAACAGGACATCTGCTCATTGAACATATGATCTAAAGGTAAAATGATGTCATTTTACCCCATCGGGAATTTTCATGAGAAAACGCGCCTTTGCAGATTATGTTTTCTGTGCGCCATCTGTAACTGAAGTAAGTTTGGAGGAAGAAAAGAAGAAGGAAGGGGACGTCACTAACTTTGAAAACAGCTTGCAATCTGGAAGGAACCAATCCACAATCACAACTACAAGAAGCATTGGACACAGCCAGCCATCCCTCAATAGAAATTTTTCCCGAGATTGTTGCATCTTTGTATCACCAAAATCGTTCTGACCAATAAACCTTGTGTGGAAGAAGGGAAGGCGAAAGTCGCTGAGAAGCAGCAGAAGTTGCAGTTCAGACGTGCTGCTGAACAGGCTAAAAGAAACTCTGTTTTAATAAGCCTGAAGAGAAAGGATGATGAAGACGTGGATTTTACTGGTGATATGATAATGATGATGATGATGATGATGTTGCTTGTCTCTATTGTAAATGACTTATATAGATATTCCAAATCATCCAGAAGACCTGAATTAAATGTCTGAAGTGTAATATGTGGGCCCATACCGAGTGTAGTGGGGTGTCACGAAAAACAAAAATGTTTATTTGAGATATATGAGTAAGAAATGAGATTTTTGAATGCCATTAGCACCTATGTCATTTTACTCACACACTGAGGATAAAATGACATACTGGAGCATTTTCGAAAAATGCGTTATTACAGACATATAAGACATGTTATTTTATTAACTGCTATTTCAACTAGTTTAGTTATCTTGTAATCTTGTAAAAAATAATGGATCCATCTTAAAAAGTATAGCTATAGTGGAACATTTTTTTCTTTAGGGTATGTCATTTTAAGGCAGTTTCCCCTACATGTTCTGTATAACGGATGGAGCTAATTACACTGAATAACATGACATAAGTATATTTTTTATTTAATATTTTAATTAAAAAAACAACAACACAAACATATATTCACATATCATAATATTACGTGACCATTACAAATAATGCGAGGCAGGCGCGGATCCAGACTTCTCTTTTGGGAGGGGTCACGCTAAGACTCAAGTGCATTTATTTCGGAAAGAGGGGAGGGTGCAAAATATAATAACATATATTTGAAGTATGTTATACGTATATCAGATTGACTTTATTATACTATAAATATATTAGAAATACAATATTCCCATAATCACATATCAGATATCAATCAGCTTACTATTGTTACGATCCTCACCCTATCCCCTGGGGGTGAGTCAGATATAACTTTGGAATTTTAAATGGTAACCCCCAATTTTTTTTTGCAGATTCGAATTCTGCCTACAAAAATATGTCAATTTTATTCGGTACATTTATTTTTAAAAAATTAAAATTTATAAAGTTATCAACAATAACTTTCATATAATGCAACATGAAACAATTTGTGAAGAAACTTATATGAGAGAAACATGTAAATGTGTGTAATGAAAAAATATTTTAATAAACTATTATAATTAATAAATACATGCATATAATAAATAAATAAACTAGATTATACTTTTATTTTTTTCTCAAAATTTTTTTTCTCATTTTTCGTTTTTCCTTTTTTCACTTTTTTTTTCGTATATAGTGCTCTTTTGTATATTAATAAATTTGCACCACATTTGAATCTCCTTCAATGGCGATTCTTCTATAACATTGTTGTAAAATTCATTATAATTTTGGGGACAACTACACCGAGACATGCAAACATCTAATAATTTAGATTCGTAGGCTTCCGCGGCCGGAGTCATTATGTTCTTGGCTGTCCGGGATGAGCCGCGTCTCAGTCGGTTTTACTGACGTTTCGGCCATCTTGCTGTGGCCTTCTTCGCAGTATAGCTCTGAAGAAGGCCACAGCAAGATGGCCGAAACGTCCAGTAAAACCGACTGAGACGCGGCTCATCCCGGACAGCCAAGAACATAATCTAATAATTTAATTTAATGCAACATTTAATTTACTGCAAACAACAGATCTGATTTCTTTTGCATTGCCAAGGTGCTTTGTATAATTAAAACCCAAATAAAGTAACATCATTGCAATCCTGTTCATCAAGAATGAGAGCTGTCAAGAGATCCTTTGATACAGAATTCGGACTCAACGACAGCAAAACCATTCAAATAAGATATTTTAGGCGTTCGACTATCCTCGCTCATCAGCCGAACTAAAATTCTCTCACCGGATTCGGGCTCAGCGACAGCAAAATATTCCAATAAGGTCTTTCAGCAGTGGCGAAGCTGGAGGGTAATCTGAGAGCCTTATAATACCCAAATTATTTTTCAATAACATCTGTCGTTGTGTGCCATTTTTCAATATTTTTGTTACTGAATCTTGAAGAAAATTAAATGTGTTCAACTTTTTCCCCCCGTTTAGGCGCAAGGGAATTATCAGGGCTGCAGAGATATACTCTTTGGAGGCCAGTGGATGGACACCGGCTGGCTCTGCCGCGCATACGCACAAGAGAGCGTGCACTATCTTCCTTTAACTTGCGTTCACTAGGTAGAGACCCCAGATGTAGCCTAGGCTCATGGTAGACATGGACTTCTACAGCGATGCGCGCCCACGTCTCGACCAGGTAAATTCAACTCATCACCTGACGTGGGAAAGTACAGTTGTTTGTGTGATTTTTGTTGGTATTTTCTTTACGAAACAATTAATGAAGCTAAAGATACAGTGTTGCAGACAATGTCCCACTGACTGTGCGCCAGCCTCATAACTTCTAAACGGTTCACGATATCGAAATGCAGTCTTCACTCAACAATGCGGAATCACGAGTCAAGAAATACGCCATAGAGATAGAAATAGTAGCAATACGTATTAATATACCGTGTTAGATATGCAAAGACTATTGAAATCTGCATCAAGGTAGTCATGACTATGAATGAACTTTCAGGGTGAGATTTATTTGAAAGGTACAAAAATTATATCTTTTAAAATTATTGATATAGTAGTGACTCAGATGGACTACAGGTTTCAAGATTTCGAAAACTTTCATTTTGTTGAATTTCTTGACGAAAAGCACTTTTTCACTTACAAAGCGTCCTTTCGTTCAGAAAAGTTTTTTCCTAATAAAACAATATTCATTCCTTGACAGTGAGCAGCCTCAAAATGAACTGACAAATGTATACATTAATAATGCAAAATACATGCCTGCAGTTGTTTTGTATTTGTTGTAGGTTTTGCTAGACAAATTGATGTAGAAACAAATATCAAGAGACGGTTCGGTTTGATACAACTGAGTCAAACTGTTCCTTTATATAGTACAGCATTATGTGAAGGGAATATGATTACATTAAAGAGTTAAGACATTCGTGAGAAATTCCATGAGAAATTAACTGTGCAGAAACGAAGCTTTTAAAGAACAAATTATCGACGATTTGGTTGAATAAAAAAACGATGAATGGAGCTAATTTACAAAAATGTAAGATTAGATTTTCAGAATACCCAACTGCATGACTCTAGCTTCGCCACTGTATTTTGGCGTCAGACACTATCCTCGCTCATCAGCCTAACTAAAATTCACTAACTCTAATTCTTTCGACAAATCTTCACCACTAATCTCTGTTGATAGCCTTAACTTGTGTTGAAAGCGGCTTCTTACGTTCTCACAAAACTAGAACCGGCATCAAACTTCAATGATCAAATTAGGTTCGCCGTTACTGATTACATTAAGCATTTTTAGGTTAAAAAACATTGAGTTCGATTGGAGTTCCGATACTGAATTGGATTGTATCATCGAAACTGAATTCAAACACCTGAAAGCAAGATTGTTGAAAATTTTACATACAGACCATTATTATTACTAAGTTTAGCTAGTTTTATTCCCTTTGAACAACAGTTGTGACATTAAAGATGAGACCATGTGTGACGTCCATTTTGCCCCAAATTCTCTCGTTCAATTAGTGACAAATATTCACATTAAGTTGGCAACACTAGTAACGCGCAGTGTATTTGATTCCGACTTTAGATGTGTTACTTGTTAGATATATTTCTTGTACTTAAATATTTTTAAAGTGATCTTGAATACACGTATGTTTTTTATACAAATTAAATTCCAATTTCTATATAAATTCATTAGTTCAGCACTTTAAATTTTAGACATTTCTAGAATTGTCTGAACAATATCTAAAAATGTCTCGGACAGTCCCGATTCTGAAAGGACACTGGAAAGGTATCAGTTTCTCAGAGTTGTTTAGATATCTTAGAGTTTCTCACAAAATTGTGACGGACATTGGGGGGGGGGTCATGACCCCCGTGACCCCCCCTTGGATCCGCGCCTGATGCGAGGAAGTACGAACTGTTGTAGGGCGAAGTAGTTTGACTCTTTTCAATGTAGCATTATTGTTTTCCAGTGTTTGACATGAACATATGTATATATATAGTTTCGTATATTGCTTGACAGAAATTAACTGTAAAAATAATTTGGCGTTTCATAACTTATAAAAGACTTTTTTGAAAATGACATTTAATTGAGAATATAAATTATATTTTCACGGTATTTTCATACCGAATGGGAGTAAAAAGTGGAGCTAAAGGCGACTTAATTATGTAGACCGATTCCATACTCTCACAGGCGTAGAGAGGACGAAATTTGTTGCACCAGCTAACACTGTTGGTCAGGATCGTTTTAATGTAACACGTGCTACGGCCTCACAATTTTCGACGCCTCGCGCTTTGGCAACTTTTTGTAAATAATACAGAAATTTAGTTCACAAAAAATTGAAAATAAAATTAATTTTATATTGTATACATATATTTTCCAGTCTACCAAGAGATAGTAAATAGTAATGATAAGCATAACATACTCTTCAAGTATTGTTGTTAATCATGAAAGTATTCAAAACATTTTGCGATGTCTCAGAGATTGTAAGATTACTAGAAAATGAAACTGTGGCTTTCAAAGAAACCTTTAGATAAAATAAGATTCATAATATGACAGTAGAAACAATACTCCATTGACCCGCGAGTTTTCAATTCAGAAAGATTCGTGAAGACGAATTACTGTCAAACTGTATAGAGCCAATGAATTTAAATATTTTTATTTTTAGATTGGTTGATTAGTAATTCCTGGCGCGTCAACTGCTAAGGTCTTTTGTCACGTAAGTGTAGGCATGTTTGCATCGTGGGAGTGGCGATGATCTTGGCTGCGAGATCCGACGCCGACCATACGTCGGTTTGCGGGGTTTTCCCCAACCAGGGATCTCCCACCAGCATGACACCACTGCGTCAGGGACAAGCTCTGAGCTTCCTACTACTTTCTCTACATGCGTGGTAGTGGTGGTGCATCTGAGCAGGGGCAGATCCAGCCGTTGGGGGGGGGCATCGTAAATTTTTGTTAAATATAAAAATATTTCTTATATTGTATTTTATTTTGTACTTTAGATACGGTATTATACAATATTATTGTTTAATAATTACATAATTCGAACATAAATAAATATTTAAATCATTTTTGCCAAATAAAGGAAGGTAAACGAAAACGCGAGGTCTTTGGTTGGGGCCATGCCCCCCCTGAATCCGTCAGAGCATGTGAGTGTGCGTATGTGTGTATATAGGAGGGTGGGAGAAAAGGACAAGGAAGAGGAAAGGAAAGATCGCGCGTGGTCCGTGGTCCTCTTTGTTAAGGGCACTGCTTTGGCATTCGTTTAGTTGGGAGCAGTCTTTCTCCGCACTAACTATGGTCTCTAGAATCCATTCTGTGCCAAAATGCATTTTTTAACTTTCATAATGGCATCAAAAATGGCATCTTGGCATAAAAATGTGAAGTAAACACATCAAAGTTAACTGTTTTGCATCCACTTTGTTTAATCTATTGGTCCCCTTAAAACCATCATAGACTTGTTCTGTACGCTTGTCCAAGTTGGACAAATGCGCTAAATATAACGTCAACAAATACAGATATTCAAAAACAATTCCTAAGAATCATCACTTAGCCCTCTGGTTTATTTCCAATAAGCAATTACACCACGATTTACGTTATCCCATCGCATACCACATAGCCTTCCTTGTCCAATTAACTGCTATACCAACCAAACCCTCATCAATCAAGGTAGACACATTAGCATCGTAATATAATGAAACCCCAACAAAGAACAATAAATAGAATTGCTATCCACTCATTTCTAAACATTTTTGCATAAATATTAATGATTCTTAGAGGTGCTGCGTGAGTCGTCTCATCAATTGTAGTGTTCAATAGATTAGTTTAGTAAGAATTAGATGAAAGCAAATGGAGAGTTGTAAAAGCTGAACTTTGTATACAATCCTTTATAAGATAATAAAAAAAAAAACAACCTATTGGCCCCCCGACGCGAGGCATGTTTGTAAAGTTGATTTTCCCAGTTCGGCCTCCGCGCCGAGTGCGAGCCGTCAAGCCAAGGTGAATTTTAAAGTGTTCTGTCTTTGCATATTTATTCTGTTTTGTTTGAAAATGAGCATTTTGTTATCCTCTGTAAAGTAGTTTCACAGCAATTACTTTAATGCACAATTCAATTCACTGTTCCTAAAATTTACCACTTTATCTATGTTTCTGTGAAGTTTAGTTCTATTGATAATAACTTGAAAATTTTAATTGAATCATTTTATCATCAGATGAACATCGCCTTATGTTTTGTAAAAATCAATTGAAACAAAACAAAACCTTTCCAGGATCATACGAAAGGTGTCTGGTTTAATTGTGCAAGCGGCAAGTATTGCAGCACATTATGAAAGAAAGTGAAAATTGACAAACCGTAAATTGTTTTAAAAGAATACAGATTATAAACAGGTAAAGTGAGGAGACTGCGTGTTTCAAGAAAAAAAAATTACATATTTGAAGAAGCTGGATCTTATTTTAGGTAATTGAAGAAATTAAAATTTGAGTAGAAATTGTAAATTTACATTAGATAATAATTAAGATCCCACAATATTGAAACACAAACACGTGCAGTATCTATCCCGACTACAAAAGATTTGGAATTGTAAATTATAAGTGGATAATCTACTCATGAACATTATTACAAACGACATTAGTTGTGGAACTTTACACAGTATTTTGGATCACAAATAGAAAGGAATGGGTTTTTAGTAAGAAGTCATTCAGCATATTGACTGTGTGCTACATATTAGCAATATTAATGCGGAAGTATTTGTAGTTACAGCTTTGAAGACATTTTGGTTTTACCAATGTATATGCAAAATTCGATATTTATGGCTATCATTCTAATCTTCGATTGCAATGCTGATAACCCCGTTTGCAGACAAAATATGATCCACTTATAAATACAGGTTTACCATTGTTATTTTGGAGAAGATGTCATAGTAAGAAAAAATATACAAATATGATCGACAGCATCGATCAAGAAAAACGACAGGTAGAATATTTGAAATATATTTCATGAAGCAATCGACGTACGTTCCAGTGAGTTCTAGCACTTATTAGAAAATAGGATTATACTCCCAAAAGATTACATCGCCCTTCTGAAATAATAGCTATACTGACAAAGAACAAAGAAAACGCTGAAGTCACAGAGAAGAAGTAGTAATAGTAGAAGAAGAAGAAGAAGGTGCAAAATGGAGAAGATGATTGAAGAATGATTAAAGTATTTTGAAAGATTTTAATTCAGTATATTATTAGATGTAGTGTAATTAGATAGTTTAATAGGTTTTATGCTGTATAAATTAGTTAAGCTGACATATATTAATTCATTATTTATACTGAAATCAGGTTAACGGGCTTAGTAACTTGACTCAATATATTATTTATGGTCGTTAAGGATACTCCATGTTTCAACATTTAGTTAGAAATATAAATATTTTGTGAATTTTGTACTTTTTTTCTGCAGAAAAGTGGTTCCCAGTGGGGAACTGATTAATTGTATTCGGATCTGCCAGAAGATACAAGAAATTTCCAAAAAGGTGTTTTTGCTTTTTTAGCGCTGCGATCTTAGCGAGTTTGCCGGGAATTACATCAACGACAACCTAAATACGAGATCTCGTATTCTATCTCTCAGATCTCTAATCTTAGATCTATGTAGGAGGCGTTGATTGAACCCCAGAACCCAGAGGCATAATCGCTTCGTGACACCATATTTTTCTTTCACGAGCAGTATTGCCTTGAAACTTAATTTTGAAGAATTAAATTTAAAGAATTTCAAGTGAATACGGAAACAACAAAACTGCGAGTAATGCTAGAGAATGAATGGACGTTCTTACGTTCTACTTCCCACTTTTAAGTTCTGTGTGCAAATACCGACTTTCAAATGAATGTGACTAGCAACTATTTTTTATTAAAACATAACTAACACCTTTTCACTTAAAAATACAAACAGTTACCTTTTAGGGTAACTTAGGATCAGATAATAACGCAGAAGAACAGCTTAAGGTGATCATTCATGTTCATAAATGATCACCTTTATGCTGCTTTATAATAGCATAAAAAACGTAAAAAATGTAGCTGTGTTAATTGCCATTATTCGCATCATCCTACCTGCAAGTATTTTTTACGGCGATTAGAATTTTGAAATAGCAATATTACCAGTTCATATTCCAGAGATAACATACAAGGTCAATGATGTTGAGAATATTGGAACGGGAGTACCAATATCATTACCATTAACCAAGTAACAGGTATTACGATTCATTGGTAAGTCTAATACACTCGAGAACATTTTGAACAAAGCTAGGCATGAAAGGAATTTTCCAACACATGAAATATTTTAAAACTATTTACAGCGTCTGCGATGCCACATTCAACTAGTTTAGATAAATTAAAAAAGAGCATTTCAAAGTATCGATTATTTTGAAGCTGGCAAATCCCGTAAACTCGGAAGAATATAACGTGGAATGTACCTATTTTCTTGTTAGGTTATTAATATATAATATATTACTTCTGTTGTATGCGGGTCGTTTAAAACGGACCTATATTATAATATTGTAAAAAATATTATTTTTTGATGCAAATAATATTCTAGGTTTACAACAAAAAAGTTTGTACTATTTTCCTCTTATTACAAATTTTACTCATTCAAGAAACTATGAACACTCGGTTAGGAAATTTGAATTTAGTATTCATTAGATAATTCATTCATAAGAAAGACTACATCAAATATAATTACGAAATCCGATATTCTGCGTATAAATGCTCTAAATATTTGGGATTTGTACTAATGAGGATCTAAGATGTGGAGAACTGTAAATTACGTAGGAAAAAGGTGTGGAAGACATTGCATTTTGTGAATAGGGTAACTTAGGAAAGGAAGTGGACACTAAGGAATTAGGGTATCACTCTTTTACGGTCTCTTCAAGAAATAGCGCCAAA